>LOJH01002466.1:0-16365 GCA_001685095.1 Ellobius talpinus
TCTCTCTCTCTCTCTCTCTCTCTCTCTCTCTCTCTCTCTCTCTCTCATCATTGACCTGGACCTCACCAATTAGGCCAGAGTGACTAGTCAGAGAGCCCTAGGAGTCCCCCTGTTACTACTTCCAAAGTTCTGGGATCACCAATATGTATCATCATGAGTGGCATCTTTGCATGGGTGCTGGGGATGAATCCCGGACCCTCATGCTTTCAAGTCATACACATTACAGAGTGAGATATGGCGTCTGGTTTTGATCTTTGAGAAAGCTGTTTCCTTTTCCCTGTCCTCCTGCTGCTCCTCTCTCACACCTTTCCATTCTTTTCCTGGGTGTGACAAGTGGATGATTAGAGGCATCCACCAGCATTTCTTGTGTGGTAACTCTTTTTGACTAACCTTTTTCAAAGGTTAAAAGCTTTCTGGTCAGTGTTGTAATTTCTAAAAAGAAAGAATGTACTATTTTTATTTATATTCAAAAACATGTTCTAGTTTCATGCATCTGTACACAAGGAATTGGTAACAATCTCCAAAGATTTGGGGCAATTTCTATTTTAACCAAATAGCATAAACTATTAATGTTCACTATTTCCTTTGTAATAAAAGATTAAGCAGTAATGCTATTTTTGCAGAAAGATATGCCATAGTTCCAGTTGCTGCAAAACTCCATTAGCAGGTAATACAGTGGTCTTCAGCTTTCGGTTTGCTGGCTTACATTTCATTTATACTGAAGTTTTAAAGTGATAAACGAGCCATCTTCATTAAGAGAAAAATCATCTCATACCATTAATTAACTGATAAAATAATGTATTTGGATTTGTTCTGTATTATTTATTTGAAAATGCAAGTTAACAAGTCAGATTTCTAAATCAGCATTGAACTCTTTGGGTTTGTGAGATCAATATGAATGAGAACATATTTTCACCTAGCTTCAAGTAAAGACACACTTTACCTCAAATAGAGAGAACGGCTGTGTGAAAGGATTCCTGATACATGACCTTCTTTCATTTTGCTCATCTTACAGGTGGGATAAAATTGACCTCAAAGAGTTGAAAAATTAAAGAAATCATGTGGGTATATCCTATTCTCTAATACAGAAGAGGGGTTTAAATTTTTAACTAATTTATTTTTCTTGAAAAAACCTCACAAATCCTTAACTGGAAAGGAAAAGAAATTCTAAGGCTGTAAACTGAACAAATGTCTTTTCCTATTGATCCAGTATACCAGAACATTCTTCTTCCATTATAACTTTATTGAGCATGCATCTTGTCAGTATTTGCTAGGTACTAGAAATAAAAATGGTAAGCGTGGACCTTAGCATCTTACAGTGTTTCACACCACAGTACCACACAATCTTGAACATGATTCTTCAGACTAATTTCTCTAAGGTCTGCTGTAGAAGAAGTTGTGAAGCCACAATTAGGATGTAAAGATTTCACTGATGTATAGAAAGAACACCATAAGAAAATTTTATTTTATTTTTATATTTTTGCTTATTTTGGTAAATCATATTTTTATGTATTCATAAAATAATAAAATGGAAACGATTTTTCTCAAAACTTAACAGGGTAGGAAGGGTGCACAAGAATAGTTCAATACTCATTACTGGTTCCAAGTCTGTTTAAAAAATAAACTCATACACCTTGAATGCTGCTAACAAGTGCTTCTTACCTTAAGCTTAATGATTGCCTAAGCAGAGCAATAGGAACAAAATGTTATATTTCTTTCATGCAAAAATAAGCATGAAATATCACGTTAACCCATCATCCTGTTAGTATTCACCGCGGGTTGTTGATAAAAATGTTCATCCACGACTGATGTGGGAAAAAGGGAAAACCATGTCACAGAACAGTATTCCTAGAGTGGAAGGCTTGGTAGGCTACTTCTGTGAATGATTTGAGCTCTTGAAATGCAGAATCACTTCAGAAATGCAAATGAAACTGAAGTAAGTGCAATCAAAAGAAAAGAAAATAATGTAGCACCACACATTCAATAGCATTCCATTAAGACTATAAAAAAAGAGCAGGGTTTGTCTTACAGAAAGCAATGACCATGTCTCCATTATGAAGGAAATCATGTTTTAACCAGCCCAAACATGGAAAATTGCTTTCCTGCTCATATAAATATATGTGCTGTGTTGGTGCATATGTAATTCAGTAAAAACCGGAAACTTATTATCCATCCTGCTGTCATAAGAATGGTCTGGACTCTTTCATTTGTCATTCTGATGACTATGTCAGTGACAATATCATCAATAAACACTTATCAGCTCACAGACAAAATTATAGCTCTAAGCACAAAAATCACATTGTTACACACGGATTCCTAAAACAAAATTGTTTAAAATGGTTCGTGTCTCATGAATGTTTCTAGAACCCTAGTAGAGAGTACTATTCTCCATTTGATAAAGGAGTCATGGCTGTTCCGGATACCAGATACATTGTGAAAACAGTTCTGTTGATAAAAAGAAGGTGGGTAATGTAAAATATAGTCTGAAATAAAGTTATGCCAAGAAAACCTAACTGGGTTCAGGCACAAACAAGCCTTATGATTATGACAAAAGGCGTGGTTTCCTAAATAAAATTTCCTGTTGATGAAAAAAGGATACTGGATGGAGACCAACGAAAATAAACTAGCAAGAACAATGGTATGGATTTCCTAGAGACTCTAACTCTGAATTATTACTGAAATCCATATGGAAGTGTTATTTTCTTGGCACAACCTTAGCTATTACACACAATAGGCATTCTAGGCTCAGTTCCCCCAACACTATTTGACCATAAATGCTTGCAGCTTTTCAGAGACAAGAAAAGCAGGGATCATTTTAGTGTCTGGGTGTGTTTCTCTAACTTCATTATTTCACAGAAAATTCCTTTAAAGAAATGAACACTATATTGAAGTCATTAATAGTGTCTCTGAATGGATCTTGGACATGGTAGGTTAGTGCTGAGTCTCAGAATGTTTTGCATCCTTCTCCAGCTTTAAACAAAAGACTGCCTTCTATAACAGTGGCAGACTCCTTCTCTAGATCAATAGGTCTCAGCACTTTCCAAGAGAAGAAAAAAATGAAGTGTGGATTTAACATAATGAGAGAACAAGACCTTATGTAGAGTCTTTTGTTTGCTCTTTCTATGCAAACCTTCCTTCAAATCTCTGTCAAAGGGACTTGCTTCTAATCACAGTAGAAAAATAGCAAGTATACAAACAGAACCATTTGGCGAAATCAGTGAAATGGTGACTTTTATAAAGCCATGGCTTACCTAGGTGCTCAAAATCAAGTTGAGTGAGTGATCTGCACTTGCAAATGATGACTTACTCTGATTTTCAAATTTTAAATGGGATAAGGATTCGCCTTCTTGAAATGGATATGTGTGACCAAGGGAGAAAGCAGAAGTCAGTGGTTTGTCCTGTATGGTTCAGAATTAAAACTGAAGAAGACAGATGTCAGTCCTTCTCAGAGCTGTACTCCTTGAATAGACACAGTGATGCATGGAGAGAGGTATGCGTTCAGATAATGCAAACATCAATTTTATCTCAGGATATTCAAAAAGAAGCCACGAGACACACTCTAAAAAGGTCATCCATTAAAACCTGTATGTTCATAACTAAGCATGGTGGCATACGCCTACAATTTCAGTCCTAGGAAGGCAGAGACAGGTCAATCTAAGGTCTAAGCAAGGTCTGTATTCAGAGTTCAGGCTAGACCAATCTACACAATGTTTCTTGTCTCCAAAACACAAAACACAAACCAACAAACCTTGCTGTTAAATGAATTCCCCTACCCTCACTCTGATCCAACGAGATCGAAATGATGCTGGACTCCCCTGGCCACTGTCTAGGGTGAATGTAGTGCCTGTCTAAGACAACATTCCAGGATGTCTTTTCCTTTTTTCCTGGTATTTTAATTAGGGTTTTTCTTACTTTGACGAGACATGATGACCACTGCGACTCTTACAAAGGAAAACATTAAATTGAGATGGTGGCTTCCAGTTCAGAGGTTCAGTCCATCGTCATTGTGGCAGGAAGCATGGCAGCAGGCAGGCACTCATGGTGCTGGATACATCTTGATCAGAAGACATCAGGAAGTGCACTGCTTGTCACACTGAGGGAAATTTCGGTCACAGATATCGCAAAGTCTGCTCCCACAGTGACACATTTCCTCCAACAAGGCCACAAGTACTTCGACAAAGCCATACATCCTAATAGTGCCACTCCCTTTGCAAGGCATTTTCTTTCAAACTGCCACACATAACAACACTGTTTCTCTGCAAGAAAAACAAAAAACAAAAAAACAATGCCTTCATATTTCTCCAAAAACGTATGTCATAAGTTGCCAAAATTCATAAGACTCCACCTGCAATTCATAGTTCTTTAGCCTCCAAGTCCTGTCACCATTGCTTTACCTGTGTCAAGAACCACTTTAGACTCCAGGACCTTCGTCAGACTTCTCTGGCTCACCTGCTCCATGGACTGTATTATGTCAGGTTCGCTTTAATGCTGTTGTACTGTGTGCCTATTCATACTGTTCCCTACTGCATTCCCCATTTACATAGTCCAAGTTTGAACTAGGCTTTCTTTTATTTCCTTAGGCAAGGCTGAACTGACTTGAAATACTGTTTCAGTCTATAATTCACAGGTCACTCCAAACAAATGATGACAAACCTCACACCAGTATTACTGTTTATAGCTCACTCATAAATAACCTATCACAGTCTCTAAAATCATAGTTGCTCATAATAACTACTTTTTCCTTAGTTTAGAATGAGTTTGCTAATGTTTTCTGAATTACTAAGATACTAAGTATAAAAGAGTATCTACTATTTGTCTCTAAAAGGTGAAAGGTGAAAACAATTAAAAGGCATAATTTTTGTAACTGAGCTTTCAACAATCTGTGAAACTCAGAAATCAATGACTAATCTTCTAAATTCTTCTGCAAAGTGGATATTATCCCTGTAATTACTTCATTTAAAGCTGAAGAAACAGGATTTTAAATCAATGGATCTTTGCAGGGCCTATTTTGAGGAAGATTTAATTCGCTGACAGTGAAAAGGTTTTGATATATGGATTTGGTAGTGAATGTATGAATTTGTCAGTATAGACCTTGACACGGGTCATTCCATAAGTCTCCTTAGGAACTAAAGAGCTCTGGATGTGCTTCAAGACTAACACTCAAGAGATAAGGTTCAAAGCCAATTTTTAAAGCTACTGTCTTCGAAAAGAATTTGTGGTATTGATAGAAAAAAAGCTGGAATTTGTTGTATTCCTTATAAGGCTGCCAGTGAGTGGGCAAAGCTAATGGACATAAAATCAAAGATGAGGACTCTATACTTAACATATTTAGACTGTGGCATGGGAAATCCACTCTGTGAAAAATTGTATTAAGATTTTCTGTTCAGTCTCTGAAACCTAAGTGCAATAAATGGTTCTCATCTCCCTCTCACCTCTTAGTACAGAAGACTCTGTGAACTCCCTAGGCAAGCTTTGTGCTGAGTCAACTTCCTTTGTTCTCGGAACTATTCATAGAAGTTTCTCATGTTTTAATTTGTAATTAAATAAGAGACAAGCTGATGAAACACCAGTATAGAAAATTCCCGTTTCCTGAGAACTATTATGGATGCTTAGGAAAATCACCAGACAGGTGTGCCGGGGGAAAAAAGTGATGCTGTTAAATTAATTGTGGGTGAACAATTAGATGAGTAATTACTAAAATATATAAAGATGTTCTTTTGGGTGGCATCATCACAGGTTTAGCAAGTTCCCACCTCTTCACTGAGTGAAAAAATATCTCTGAAAACTTTCCTGTCTGCCAGGAAAGCACTCCCTGTATAAGAAAAGTCAGACCAAAAGAACAGAAAGCCCTTGTCTTTTCATTCAACTATAAGTGAATACCAAACACACACACACACACACACACACACACACACACACAGACCATGCACCAAAAAAATCATACGCACAATATTATAAGACTGAGAAGGTATTTAGGAATCTATACTTGTATGTGTATGTGTGTATACGTGTGTGTATGTGTGTATGACAATTTATAAAAATTTGAAAGAGAACAAGAAAGGTATGTGGAGGGTTTGAAGGTAGGAGCGGGAGGGGAATTATGTAATTTTATTAAAATCACAAAGATAAAAGAAATAATCATAAAAGGGAAAAATAAGGACTTTCTAAATAGGACCCTATTACTAAGAAGACCAAGTATTGACAAATGAGGAAGCATGAAATTCAAAGCATCTATTTGCCAAAGCAAATTACTAACAGTGACAATCTGAAGAATGGAAGGTAAATTTTCCCAGCCATATATCAGAGGATTAGTTAGGATCAAACCAAGAATTTAAGAATATAATGAATAAAAAAGTGTGGGTGGGGAACTCTGTTGAGTTAATCAGTTTGCAAAAGGAGAAACACAAATGGCTAAGAACATTTTAAACAATGTTTAATTTCATTATCCCAAAGAGAAGTAGAAACTAGAACTAGTTTGAGATACCAGGTTACCCTGGTGAGGATGCTTGTCATAAACAACCAACTGACAGCAAATGCTGGTGAGTGTGAGGGGAAGGAGACGTTTATTGTTTGTGAGACTGCAAATTGGTGCAGCCATTATGACCATTTTGAGGAGCTTTCTCAAAAGGTTAAAAATCAAAATATTATATGACCCAGCTATCCCACTTGGAGCATTTATCCCAAAGACGTTCTATCACTACTACAGAGATACTCGAGGTACTTGCACATCCACATTCCTTGTTCCCCAGTTTCAGAACACCAAGGAAATGGGATAAGCCTAGAGGCTCCTGAGCAGATAAAAAAAAATAATGAAAATGTGGTACATATAATGATCAAAGAAATGATCAGGCAAAGAAAAATAAAATACACAATTTGTAGGACAATGAATGAAACTGGGAAATAAATTGGAGGTAGCTAAGACTCAAGGACACAAAGCACATTTATTCTCACATGCTGAGAGTATTTGGGTGTGTGTGCATGTGTGCTGTATTTGTGCTTGCTTTCTATGTGTAAGGTGGTGTGTGTGGATGCTAAGAAACTAGAAAGAGGCGTGTGAAGGGAAAGGGGGAAAGAGGCTTTAAGGGAGACAGGTTGAGGGAGGGCATAATAGAAAATGTGTGACATAAAAGTGTAAAAGGATACCTTGGGGGAAGAAAGATCCAAGCAGAGATGACGAACATAGAGATGTGAAAGGAAGTGATCAAAGATGGGGTCAACCCAAACCAACTATGTGGGAAAACACAAATGGAAAAATGTGTATTCTAAAAAGAAAAAATTGAGTTGTTTAAACATGTTCAACAAGATCCATTGATCCACTGCCTTCAGTATCAATGGAATTTTTTTCTATTTTTGAGAATATCTTATATCATTTCCTATCTCCCTTTTTTCCCTCCAAAATTTCCCATTTACTCCCTGACTTGCTCAGAAAATGCTAACCACACAGTAATAAGAAGGAATCTGCATTTCCCAACCCTTCATTTTCTTCAGCTGTAAGAGAACGATGACATTGCTATTCCACACAAAGTCCCCCGAGTTTATGGTGTTTCTATGGACCTGATGGCTCCAACCCAGAAGCAGAAAATGTCTATAAATGATAAGCTAATAATGGAGAGGGGCAAACTCTGGCCTAGTTGTTATCAGGGACAAATAATTTCACCCTGCTATTAGTTTGAGCTAACCTGAATCAAACACACCTTTAATACAGTAAGATTATTTCTGAATCACAATAAATTACCTTTTAAATGCCATTTATACATAGAAGCATTTACTCTCAAGTCTGCAGCAATGTACTTATCTGCTAGATCTTTGTAATGTGTGAAGAAACATTTGAGTCAATCACCTATTTCATACCATAATCTACTTTAAATAATCCTAGCTCATACACTGTGTCATTTCACTTCATTTCCCCAAGAGTGACCGGGAAACAGGATAGCTGGCTCTCAAGCATTACCATGTATTAGAATCCCCTGGCCACAGGGCAGGGAGGATTGATACCCCTGGTACTCTTCACTCTCCACAGTACAGCTGAGACTAGACACAAAATTGAGTATTGCAAAAGGTTTTCAGATAATGTTAATGGTAGTGATCCACCATCCACTGACATGAAGATTGCATTAATGTTATTTATCCTAGTTTAACAAGGTACAAACTTTAATTTACAATAATGACCTAGCCCTGGAATCTTTGGGAAAGGTACGTTCTGATTTAATGGGTCTAGGGAGAGGCTTGCCATTCAGCAGTGGTAACAAGCTCGCAGGTGACAGTGGAGTAAAATGGCTAGAGTGAAAATCACGTGCGAGAACAGCCAAACGTGCCAAAATGTAGCTTAAGTGTACAAATTTGTTCATGCTGACTATAGGTGAAATTAACATTCTATAAATTCCTATTCCTAGGTCCCTTTTTCAAGAAAGTCAACTGTGAGGGATTAATTTGTTAACTTGTTTACGATAATAATTTGATAGTGTACACAAACATGAAGTACACAAACATTATGTACTTCGAAAATAAACAATTTCTCAATTGTTCTTCAACAAAGCGTTATTTAAAAAGCCATATTATATTAGCACATTGATTGTCTTGTGTGTACCACACATTATAAAAGTGGACTGTGTCCCCAATGAGTTTGACATTATCTACAAGCTTTATTAGGTTGATAGAGAAAGAAATAGGAAATTAAAAGTGCATGTACATGGTGAAAACATAACAAAGGGGAGCGAGGAAACACTGACCGTGATCCAGTTTTCTGAGAAGAGGCTTCTGAGCAGCATCGGGCAGGGCTTTCCTAAAAGAAATGGATATAGGAACTATTTCAAAGACGTGGGGAAATTGAAGCTAAAGTGAAATGTGAACACTATGAACCTCCTTAAGTACACACAGGAGTTCAAAGAGGCAAATAAACAAATGTCAGCTTCTAACAGACTAAACAAGCAATCATTTTCACATGTAGAGGAACAAACAAAACAACATGATATCATCCACTTTGACAAACAAATAAAGTGGGTCCCCTGAAATTCAGGGAGGGTAAACAATACTCTAGAAAATGGCATAGAACCCTAAAGAGTAAATGCAAATACCACAAACAGTAAAGCAAGTTACCAGTTGTCTTGGGCCTCCAGAAGGGAAAGGCCAGCTGAACAGATTGAGCGCAGTTAAATGTCCAGACCTCCAGTTGGCCAGGACTTTTCTGCCTGGCCTGATAAGAGATCTATATCAATGGAAATATCATGAGGAATTTTCTTCTAAAACAAAAAGAGTCTAAATACCTATGTCTGCTATTTGTCCTTTTGTGTATATGGACAACAGATAATAAAATAAACAAAATAATAAACATGCCTAACTTCAATATTTATAAATTAAAGTTTTAAACATGGAAAACCAATTAGAGAATTTTACCTAATGTTTAAAAAAATCAAAGATTTAATATCATTTTTATAATAGAAAACTGAAAAAACTAAAGATCACGAATGCACGTGGGGGAGTTTTCAAAAGCATTCCTATTTGGATGGGAAATAAGGCTGCTGCCCCATCTTTCCTGTGTCATCGGTTAAAGGAATGACCTTTAACTCGTGGCAGGTGAGACATGGCTGGAACTGAAGCCCAAGTATGTCTTCGCATACAATGCTATCATTTTCCCCTCCATGTTCTGGCTTTAACCTCAACCCTGGTGTTCTTTTAGACAGCCAGTTGAGAACAACCAGGAAAAAAAAATTGAAGGAGTAGAGCAAGCAAGCAAATGAGCGGAAAGCTCAGGTTAAGGCGCTCTGCATCTCCAGCTGGAGAGCTCGCTGTCCCTGCTCTCTAAAGGAGGAACCCCCTCTCACTAGCCGGAAAGGAGCTTGCAGGTGGCTTGGTGACCTAGAATTAGCGTGTTCTTGGCTTCCTTTGAAGTTAGCACTTTAAACTGATGCCACTTAGTGCAAAGTAGCAAATTCTTTGTTAGCAAGCTCTCCCCTATTCAGATTTTATATTTGTCTTTTCCAGATACATGCTATATCCACAAGATACCAGTTCAATGACAATACTGACCAGTTTGTACTATCATTGATATCATATCTATTAGAATATCACCAAATTCATAAAGCAATTGACAGAACATGGTGAATGATATCTTTGGAGGCCATGCCCTCCTATCCTTGCATTATATAATGCCTATAATGGCTTGCCTCACAGCTACCACCTTAGGGCCATCACTCACACTTTGTTTATTTACTTCATTTTAATGAATGCCAGAACTAAAAGGGGTTTTATATGCCTAGGACTGAAAGTACTGTGCCTACTTAATGGAATAATACAAAGTCTGGAGGATTCATGGTCCTGGCTTTGAGATGGCTTAAACACAGAGAGCAGGATAAATAGAAACAGGTGGTTTTATTGTGTGTACATTTTTTGTCATAAAGCAAAATAAAATAAGAAACAGCATTAGTTTTTGGTTCTTTGTGTTGCTTTGTGTTTTAAGTACCTGTTTCTGTAGTTAACACACAACATTTAAAGAGCACGCAAGAAAACACAGAAAAGAGAACGAATGTGACCTGTTTCAGAGCACTGTTTTTCATAGGTTTTAATGTGGTGTTGCTCTCTGCTTAAACAGGGCATATGTTTATATGCCAATACATGGCATACAATGTATTGGATGTGTCAGAATGTGGAGCTTTAATAAGTGGGAAAGAATCTCAAATAAATCTGACATTGAGGCATGAACAGAAATGTCATTTTCTTTGCAGCTAGATTTTAATACATCCTTTAAGGTATACACGGTGCTGGAAATCAATATCAAATACGAGGGCCCTTATGCTAGATATTCAAAATGTTAATGCTAATGGGAGTCATATCATGGGTAAAAACAACTGGTAGCTGTAACCTAAATCTGAACAGTTCCTACATGACCGGGAAAGTGTTATTACTTGTAATCTTAGGACATCTGGTGTCTTTAAGTCTTTAAGTAACAAAGCAAAACCTTTTCTATATCATCATGATTTTAATAAACAACGTGACTTCATTTCAGAACTGAAAGCCTGACAATTTCAGAAAATTGTTTTCTCTTGTTTAGTAATTATCACTGATGAAGAAAAGATTTCTTAAATACTAATCAATCAAGGCTGAATTGACTGACCATGCATTTGAATTACTGTATTATTCACACTGGAATTACTCCAAAGATTAGCTGCAAATTGCCCTCTAAATTGAATTTATGGTTTCATTTTTCATAACTACTGTGTTGTGACAGATGAGAGGAATCCGAGAGGGAGATAACAGAGACAGACCAAATGTCCTAGTGTCCCTTCTTTTAAGAAAGAGCTAAACTGTCCCTGTAATTTATTTTGGCAAACATCAAAAATTGGTTAACTGAAATACTAGATGATCTACTTGTTTCCCATTTGGAAAGGGAAAGCTTCGTGCTGAGGTTTGTCTAAGGGAGGCTAGTCAAATCATTATCTACGGATGAAGGAGTTTGCATATATGATGTGATTTGTCAAAGTATGTATTCCTTGTTTTAATCCTTATGAAAAACACCTGGGGCATATCATCATGTTGTCATTGTAGAGAACAGGAAAATGATCCTCTTTCTCACAAAGGGTCACAGCTTCAGTCCTATAGGCAGGTTAGACCTGTAAACTCTGTGCTGAGCAAACAGCTTGTCATTTCTTTTGCATCCAAGAAAACAGACCTGAGTACAGAGCAGCACCGAGGGAATCCCAGATCAATTGAAGTAATCAGGCACCACATACGCATCTGAGGCTGTGGCCTCCCTGTTTTTAGGCTTGTATTGAAAAGCTGAAGCAAAGCGAGGGTTTCAGCTCAGAGAGACAGCGAAGGTCTCCTTTCTACAGGATGGATCGTGCACTGCAATACAGAGACGAGAAGACAATTTTGTTAGCCTTTAAATTGGGTTTGTATTATCCAGGCCTCTCAGGTTAGAAATGATTGAAAACAAATATTGGGTTGGAGTTAGTGACAATTGCAGTTGATGCCTTCAGGTTTATAAGACACCCATATGTGAACATATGCTCTCTGTTTGTAAGACAAATGAATTGGCAGACACCTACAGCTTTCTGATTCTAAAAGTTTAGACAGTGTCCACACAATCCTCCTACAGTGGCCTCAGGTGTCCCTTCTCCCATCAAGCTAGCTCTAAGATTAGCATACATATACCTTGGCACTAAAAGCATTTCTAAAATCTGAAAGAAACTTTTGCTTGTTTAAAAAAAATACAAATAAAATTTCAAACTATTTTTCTTAACAAAGAATTCAACTGGTCCTCTGAGATGACTGAAATATTTTTTTATCCCATTGGGTTCATATTGAAAAGCTCTGGAACTTTAGATAACTCTTGAACCTTTAACCTCTTAATGAATCACTTCGTTAAGTGATTTTATAAGATATGCATTCTCAGTATATGAGACTTAATTTCTTTTTTTCCTCTGCACATTATTTTAATATGTTCAATGATGTTAGTGTGCTGTTTTCACTACACATATGATCTGTGGATTATCGCCTTTATCCCACCAAGCATCCATTTGTATTTTTCCACTGTTTAATTATTTCATATGAAACTGAGCATTTATATTTAAATTTATAATTATACACTATTCATGTTTGAAAAATGTGAAAATAGAAACATTACTCATAATTGCACATAAATGTGCAGCTTAATATCAACTCTGGGTGTCTAGAATAAGGAAAGACTTCTCATTTCCTGTCTATCTCTAATGTAGGAAAACTATATCTGTCATGTTTACGTATTTTAATAGAGGAAGCTCACATGTTTAGCTAGCTATACGACTGCTTGTGAGCTCCAAATACGGCTGAGGTCTCATTCTCCTCAGAGTGGATGATGTTAGGGATGCTTATTCCCAGGAATTTTGGGATGATAAAAAGAGAACACTTGACTTGGGTACTGACTTACTTAGCAGACAAGATGTACTAGCACTTGCTGTGCAAGCTTGAGATTCTGAGCACAAATCTTCGACATACATATAAAGTAGTGAGGGAGGCACAGGTACCTGTAACCCAAGCACAGTAGTCTGTGGAGAAAGAGTCACTGGTTGTGCTGGTCACCAGCCTAACACTAGGTTAAATGAGAAGTTCTGCTTCAGGATGATACAGTAGAGAGTGATAGAGTGGGACTTGTTACACCCTCAGGAGGTCTCTGTCTATACCTCCATTTACATACATACCACACACACACACACACACACACACACACACACAAAGGAAGAAATTAGGTCTCTATGTCTTCTTCATAGAAAATCACTCTGAGAAAAGGGACTAATCCTCACTACTGAACAAAGAAAGGATTCTAATGATGAAAAATCAACTCCATCTCATTTTAGAGCCATGATATAACTTTTAGTTTTAAGGAAGAGCTTCCATATAGGATATAAAAGGATACCCAGAGAAATATCTATAGCATATACACAGCAGTAACCTTCGAACCTGGGTCCTGTATACACTGTGGTCTGTTAATATTTCTGGAATACTAGAAGATATTTAATAGCATATGGTAAATACCATGATATCTTTAAATCAGATACCTAGGTCATTAAATGTACTTAATTGATAAGTTTATTGTCATTTTGACACGATTTGGAGTGATCTGAGAAGAGGGAACCTCGGTAGAAGAAATACCTCAATCAGATTGGCTTTGTGGGCATATTTGAGAGAGACTGCCTTGATTGAGGTGGAGTTTGGCCCTGTCCATTTGNCTGAGCTGAATGAGCTAACTAAGCATGCCAGTGAACAAGTCAGTAAGAGGTGCACCTCTTCAGTTCCTGCTTGCATTTTTGCCCTGACTTCCCTCAGTAATGAATTGTGGCTTAAAGGGATAAGCCAAATAAACTCTTTCCTCCTCATTTTCTTTGGGTCAGAGTAGTTCATCACAGCCACAGGAAGCAAGCTAGAGCAGTAAGAGTTCTATTTTCTCTTTCCATGTTCACTGGTCACAGAAATACAGGCGTGGGGGGGTGTGGGTGTGGGTGTGGGTACATGACAGAAATAGTTACTGACTTCTGGTTCAACACTCTTCTCTGGTCTTTGGATCAGGCTGGAAGAAGATGCTCCATGTTTTCTGGATCTACCAATGTCCAACTGCAAGACTTTGGGGCATTTTAAAATTTTCTTTTCCAGTTGAGTTCTCTCTCAGTTGAAATCATACCATAAAGATTAGAGATTTTTTCCCTCCAAAAAAACTACTCATTATCTTCTCAGCTATTTTTAAAAAATATCATAGACATATGTAAATAAAATACCAATATTTAAATTATTGTATTAAGGAGGATTTATTGTTAGAAGGTTGAATCTGCAAATGAACCTAAGGACACTCAATTTTCACCACTTTCTCCTGTTCTAAATAATTTTACTCTATGTATTACTTTTATACAGTCTATAGTTCAAACACAGTTTCCCAATATATTGATGATTTATCCTGCATGTTAAAAATTTTCTCACTATTTTTCTTACATCTTATTCATTTTAAGTTCAATTTTGTTCTGGTTGAGATATTTGTATATTTTTAAGAAAAAGTCTACGTGTTAAAAATTATACTTCTCTAAAAGTAGCTTTGTTTTATTTTTTCAAAGCAGATATATCTGTTATACACAAATGCATTGACTATTTTACTGGTAGAAATTTGAATAAGAAATGTACATGTATAAATCCTGATAAACACTTCATGAAAATTACATATAACCCAAAGCAGAGAACAGGACCTGCGTCTGACCTGGAGTAGTCCCTTAGATTCTTTTCCAGATGTTTCAGCACTTGCCCAATATAAGAGTATATTGGGAGTCTGGGGGGTCACAGGTGAGAGGGGAGGAAAAGAGGGGAATAGAGAAAAATGTATAGCACAATAAAAATAATTAAAAAAGAAGAAAAGAGAACAGTAATCTTCCAAAGCTCCCTAACACTTTACTATACATTAGTTCTTCCCATTTTTGTAGCTACTAAAGTTGAAATACGTACATAATCATTGGTTTGGGGTCCATCTAGTCAACGTCATAATTGTGACATCCTTTTATGTCAATTAAGAGTTTTCATATTTTATGTGCTTTAAAATTTCTAATCATACTTTTGTTATTATTATAACACAGTTTCTTACTTCCTTATGTTGTTGTTGAGATGTGGGTTCTGCCTGGCCACAGGCTACCAAAGGCAATCATTTTGTGCACATTTTCTCTTGTTTGATGAGCATGTTTTCATATTATGTAAAGAAAAATATACAAGATATTATTTTATCAGCTTATATAGAAACTTCCAAAAAATTCTTAAATAACCATCATAAGTTACATACTTGCAATGTTTCAGAATAAAGAAAAATATTCAGAATTGGGCGAAATTTTATGACTCATTGGATAAAAATAAATATATGCTATAGACTCTGTTTAATACATTAAGCAGAGAGACAAGCAGATGTTTTAGTCGAATTAAGAGATAAATAAAAAAAATTTAAATTTTTAAAAATTTTAAAAAACAAAACCTGTATTTATAAGAATTGAAAATAGCTGTAAGCAAAGAGAGGTAGACTCTAATAGCTGAAAAGGGGTACCATATGTAGATAAACTTATTGCAAAATGGCTGGCAGGCTAGAATCTAAGGGAGCACCCTACACCACACTTTGTTTTCCATCAGAATGTACTTCTCTTCCTCCTAAGCCTTAGAACTTAAGGAAAGCTCAAGCAGACCAAAAGATTGCCCCACAGTTGTCACTGTTTACCTATTTTTATTTACTTGATTTAAATTGTTGATTTATCTTAATGATCACATTTTCATATGCTAAGTGACAGTTCACTTGGCCCTGGTTAAATGTCTATTGAAAACATCCTCCTGATTTTCTCTTCTGCAGTTGTAATTCCTCATGCATAATGCATGCGGATCATTTATCTACTATGTATGTGTATTGGTCTATGGTTTGCCTTTTGGGTTACCCTTTTTGTTTCCTCAAGAGTAATTTTTAAGGAACATAAAAAATACTTTAAAATTTATCTTGTTTAATTTTAATTTATTAACTTATTTGGCATCGTTTTAAAGAAAAACAGCAACTCAATCTTTTGAAGATATTATTTCATTTCCGGGGCTTCTAATTTTCTTTTTAGGATATGACCTATAAGTTTATGTTATTTTTTAGCAGGTTTTTGTTTACTTTTAAGATACAATTTTCCTTTGTTTGAAAGGCTTGTTTGACTGCAGGGTTCTAGCATTTCAAGAGTTGTTGTCAGTGTTAATTTTGCTTATATCTAATTTACTTGGGATTCTTTGTGTTTCCTGAATCTGAGTAATAAAATCTCTTGGCAAGTTTCTACAAATTGCATCTTCTAACCTTGCATCTCTCTCTCTCTCTCTCTCTCTCTCTCTCTCTCTCTCTCTCTCTCT
>LOJH01002466.1:16458-30330 GCA_001685095.1 Ellobius talpinus
TTCCTCCTCCAAGAACTGAGATTAGATTTATATTTCATTCAGCTGTATTCTCAGTGATTTCTACAATCAATATTCTAGTTCACTAATTCACTCTGCAGCTCCCAAAATATTCTTTCTATTTAACATATCTTCCATTTTGAATTCCAACAAGTGTCTTGAGATAGATTTCAAACTTCCATATGATTCTTTAGTTTACCATTTTAGGTTCTAGTTCTTTTCTGTTTTATCGCTTCAATTATACCTTTGATCTTTTCTTTTTTAGTTGCAAAGGCTCTTATTAGAAATTCACCTTCCTAATGTTATAGTGTTATAGGGATTACCATTTATATATTATTGTAAAAATTATCACCAGAAATTTCTGCTCTTTGAAAACTAAAACTCTATATGAAGACTGCAGCTCCCTTTAGCCCAAATTCGAACTTCCAGCAGCCATGCCCTACTTTCTGTATTTAAGAGTTTTACTGCTCTAAAGGCCACATATAAATTGAACTATATAATATTTTTCTGTTTGTGACTACTTTATTTCCACTTTACTCCCCTTCGGATGCATCTGTGCCTTAGCATTTGACAGGGTTTCTTTTTTATGGCTTAATAATACACTTCTGTATGTGCATAAAATGTTTTCTTTGTCCATTTAGCTGCCAATAGGCGTTTGGGATGCTTCTGCCTCTTGACTGTTGTGAAAAATATTGCAATGATCCTTGGTGTGTAACAATATCTTTAAGCTGCTCTTTTTGTAACTATACACAAAAATAAGATTACTAGATTAGATACGGATTCTGTGTTTTATATTTTACTATGATTTTAGGATTATTTGTATCATTTTTCAATAGAAATACATTTTACAAACACTTGATGACCAGCAATGCCATCAACATCATTATCAACACTTGAATTTCTTTATAAGATCCATTTAATTAATGAAATTTACCCCAAATACCAGCGTGTGTAAAGTGGTATACAATTGTAATATTTGTTTCTAATTCACTAATGATCGGTGGATTTGAATATCTTTCCTTATGCTCATTGGATATTAATATACTTTCTATGGATAAATATCCATGCCACCATTTTGCCTGTGTGTAATTAAATTGTTGTGATGGTAGAGACGATAGAATTGAAGGCATCGACTTAGTCAGAGAATTAACCCCTTATCAAACAATAGATTTACATATATCCTCTCCTTTCTACAGGTTACTTATTTTTTGACTATTTTATTTAGTCTGTCAGACAAGTTTTTGAGTATGTTAGTCTTGCCTTTTTTTGCCTTATCTATGCTTTTAGCCCAACATCCAGTATCATAAAACTTAGAGTTTGGGATCTTAAAAATCAAAGGATTACTTTGAATTGATCTTTTCATATAATATAAATTATTTTGAATAGAGAATACATGGTTTCCCAAAGATAAGTTTAATATTTTAAAATCACAGTGTGTGTGTGTGTGAACGTACATGTGTTGTTCTACAGTATATGAATGAATATCAGAGTTTTTTTCTCTTCTTGTCTTTATATAGGTACCAAGGATCAAAATTATCACCATGTTCAAGGGCAAGAGCCTTTATCTTCTGAGTCATCTTGCTGACTTCAAAACCATTTTTGAAAGCCTCTTTCTTTTCCCTGCTGTGTAGCCTTGACTCTCTATTGAAGATCACGTGCTTTTATTAGATGCTTTTATTGTGGGCTCTGTATTCTGTGCCATTAGTCTATATAGCTAGCCTATGCCAATGCCAGACCTTTCATAGTACCGTGGCTTTCTAATATGCTCTGAAGCCAGTGCTAATGAGGCATAAAGGTTTTGCTTGTATTGCTTAGATTGATTTGATTATTTGGAGTTCTGTGAATTTCCACATGAATTTTGAGATATTTCCCCTCATTTTTGCAATACAGGTCTTTGCAATTATGACGAGAATTTCATAGATCTGTAGACTGTTTTGGGTGAGGCTATGGTTTTGAAAAGAATTGACTGTATTGCTATTCTGAATGAAAGCCTAGTCCCTGAGATTGAGGTACGAGGAGGCAAACTTTGAAGAACCTGAATAATGAATGATAATTTGGTCACTAAGCCATGGGAGTACCATCCTTAAAAATATTAATGCAAATCTATCAGCATGTGTTCCCATGACAGTCATTGCAAAGAGATAACTGGACTCCGCCTGCCCTCCGGTTTTCTTCAGCAACACCTGATCCTTTCCTCTCCTATGCATCCCTGTCATGGTGCCATCTGCCATACCATGGAATGCATCTTTGTAACCAGAGGTCAGCTCAAACAAGTACCATGTTCTTTGACTTCGGAAATGGTAGAACCAATAAATCTCATTTCTTTTACCTATTATTGATTATTTTATTATATACACAACCACACATACTCAAGCAAAACAAAACAAGCAAACGAAAAGCATTTATATTAGTCGCAGAACTCAGGGAATGAAACTATATATGTGAGGGAGGGTGTGAACGAGGGTGTATTTGTGCGTGTACATATATGTGTGTGTTTTGTGGGGGGGTGTTGTTGGGCTGTTGTTGGCTGTAGTCCAACAATGGCTAGCTGTGAATGGAAAGCCCAAGAATCTAGAGTTGCTCAGTCCCACTAGGCTGGTTGTCTCTGCTGCTCTTCTGTATGTGCTGGAATCCTGAAGAAGTAGGGCTCTAACGCCAGTGAAGGAATGGATGTGTAGACGAGGAGAGCCAAGCAGGCAAGAATGAATGAAAAACCCTTCCTTCTTCCATTGTCCTTATATAGGCTCCAGCAGAAGGTGTGGCACAGATTAAATGGATGCCTTCTAGCCTCAAAATCTCGATTTAAAGCATCTATCAAAAGTCTGTGTCTTCCAGCCTCAAGATCTGAATACTAATGTGCTCTGGATGGTCATTCATTCCAAGGATAGTCAAGTTGACAACCAAAAAGAGTCATAACAGCAACCAAAACTTAGATAGATAATATGAGTGTATATGAGCATATAACCAATGGTAAATCTTTCAATAAAAGGTGTTTTTCCATTTTTGTGTTTTCTTTTGTTTTAGGCATGACTTGCAACTCTCATCACACAAGTCTTGTACATCATCGATTAAGATCCTTCTTTCTAGTTACCGCTTTTGTTGTTATTACAAATGGAACTATTTTATTAGCATTCTTTTCAAATTATCCACTCATAGGATGGAGAAATAAAATCGATGGCTAATGTTGCACTTATTATATTTTTGAGTTACAACTTTAGATATGATTTCCAGTAATGTGTAGAAGTCATATAAATGGTATGACTTTAATTGTAGGGAGTTTTTAATTTATATTTGAAGTTTCTCTGTCCAGTGTAAGGGTTATGTCTTCTTGTTTCTTTGTATAGCTTATTTTTCATAATTTGTCTAATTTTTAAAAATATCATTCTCCCAGTCTTTTATGATAATTCCTTATGGAGGAATCCCTTCTCCTTTTAGACCCACTGTAGTCTCTAGTTGGGACAAACTTCTAGGAATCGTCTTTCTCTTGACTTGTTTTACATCCACCCATGAGAGATCCAGTTCCTTTTTCAACAATTTCAATCTCTTTATTCCTCAATGTCTGTTTGTGATATTCCAGGCTTCCTTGATGCAAACCGTTGAACTGTCTGAAGTTTCCAGGCACCCTGAAAGTTCTGGCTCCATCATAGATCAGGCAAAGGAGACTCCAGTAAACAGCTGTCAAAACCCCAGAGGGTGAAGGTTCATTCTTCCCTTCTCATTTTCTCCCAAGGAAAGAGCAGCAGGCAGGAGTCATACTGAGCATTGACTGTTTCTCTCTGTGGCAGTACACGTTTTCTGGAATTGCAATGAGCTGCTTCTGCTCCCAGCAACCCTTCCACAGTGAAAGTGCGCCAGTTCCCCATCAGAAGCACAAGTTAGGCAGGATAGAAAACAATCATCAATGGAACCAGCCAAAATGCTGTAACACTGGGCATGTACCTCAGGCTTCTCTTTCCACCCTAAATGAGAACATGTTAGCTGGGCCACTCCATCCAGCTGGGGCACACTATACCAGAGGTGGTGAGGACCAGGTGTGATTCCAAGGAAACATCTCCTAAGCATTTGAACTTCCTTTTGACTTTGGATTTCTCTAGAATGTTGTAACACACAACCCCCCACCTTCTATTTTATTTTCTTACTAGCATTTGCAAGTATCTGCAATAGATTTTTAGCACACTACTTTAATAAGTTTATGTGGCGTTTTGGATGGCCTATTTTTGCTTGCATTTTCTTCATATTGTGTATGTCTTTTCTGTGTATTGAATTAAGTTTGTGTTAGTCATCTCTGAATGAGAATATGCACATTTAATAAGATGCATTCATTTTAATACCATAAGCATGAGATATATTAATTATGAATATTTCAGAAAAATAATGGAGAATAAAATTAATGAACTTATAAACTTATTGAAAATATGCATTTAAACTATTATGCAATCCTAAGTAATCCTTTGACCATAGCCAATCAATAAATATTGCTCTTTCTTTGACTAGAACAAAGAGTATTAATTTGGTTAATGAGAACTTGACTACTTGTTAATTGTTAAGCTAGAAACTAGCTAAAGAAACAAACTATAAAGCAGCCTTCTAATTCTTTTTCTTATGGAACGATTCTTCTGAAGTTTATTTAGTACCAGTACAGGGCTGTATAACAAGTATTGCAGTTTCTATTTCTATAGTGATCCAAAGTAATCTATTTTGCATGAAAGAATGTAATAATCCATACATCACCAATTTTTATTGTAGGGTTTTATTTTCTAGAATTCATTCAGGCATACCCAGCCCTCAACTCTTCAATCAAATTTAGTTCATTGCTCACAAGTTATTACTTATATCATCAAAACATTTAACCTAACTTCACAATATGTAATCTCATGACTATAAGGGAATGGTAGACATTGGCTTTATTTACATATATTAGATGGGGAAAATGAAATTCCCTTCTTAATATGATCGGAGTTGGATTTGTTATACTATGGCACTTAATTGAAATGAATACTCAATAAACATCACTCTTCCTTTGGAGCTTCTAAAAAAACCTAGATATGATGGATCAATTAAAATGAGGCAGTTATAATTTATCAAAGTGCCCTTAGGTAAGCAGACAATTTGTGTAGGGGAAACAAAAAAACCTTGCTTGTATATATTTATATTTCATATAAATATATTTTATACATTTTTGTGTCTTTAGATAATAATCCGTTTTGTATCTAGAATTGAAATCAAAGCTTGATTTTTCCCTTCCAATACATGCAAAGCACATTTTGACATACAGGAGCAGGGCAAAGTGAGACATATTGTCATAATTAACTGAATTATTCCCAGCATGCCATGAACAATTACAGAATTAATAACCACCCAACCAAATGGTGTTATGTTGAAATAAATTGACCGACAAGGTTTCTTAGCCAGGAAATGAAACTCAGATAGATCATCAATATCAATCACTGTGATGAAGATATTTGTGAGAATTCTACTCTTTTACATTTCAAAATATGGCTGTGGTATCTGTGTCTAATAATTGGAAGAATGTATTTTAAAATGCAATTAGAATATTTTCTCTTTTTAATTGCCTGCCGAAAGTCATAACATTTGATAGTCACTACTATGTCATGCAATATATATTTATTTAAATATATGTCATCTTTCCCACATAAAAAGGCAAAAGAGAGGGGAACAAAGACAAAAACTTCAATATTGTAACTGTTTTGAAATATGTATTGTAATATATACATCTGAATTAAAGAATATTCGCTGGGGCTGGAGAACTGATTAACTCAGTAGTTAAGAGTATTTGCTTCTCTTCCACAGGACCTGAGTTTGATTCCAGGCACCCATAGCTGGTGAGACACAATACCCTTTATCTCCAGTTCCAGGGAATCTGATGTCCCTTTCTGGTCTTCATAGGCATCTACATACAGATGAAACACACACACATACACACACACATATGTATATAATTAAAATTTTTGTAACCATTTGTTTAAATATATGTTTATTAGGACATATGTACAGTGTATAGGTTAGAGATGCTAGGAATTGTGATTTTACGTTTTTCTGAGAATAAAGGTAATTGTTAGCAATAGGTTTAAAACATATTGCTTTTATATTTCTTAAAATACACTTAATTTTTATTTTATTTATTTAATTATAATATAGTTGCATCATATTACTCCTTTCATTTCCTCCCTTCAACTCCTTCCCTGTCTTTCCCACTTACTTCCTCTCAAATTTATGGCTTAGTTTTTTATTATTATTATTGTTACCCCCCCACACATGAACATATCTATAGATATAACCTGCTGAGTCCAATCCATGTTATTTATAATGTGTATTATTTCATGGCTGACCACTTCATATGAGATGGCAAATACGGTGGCCCATCTCTGAGGAAGACTAATTGTTCTTCTTTCAGCAGTTGCTAGTTGCTTATAGTTCTTCGTCTAGGAGCTAAGACCATTGAGATTTTCCCCTTCTACATTAGTGTGTCTATTGGTTTTGTCTTGTGGAATTCCTGTTTAGACAGCCATACTGCTGTGGTATCCTGATGTAGCTTCCCTGTCAACTCTAAGTGATAAAATCTCTCAGAAGATTTCCTGTACTCTGGCACTTAAATTATTTTGACATCTCTCCCATATATTCCTCTGAGCCTTAAATGCAAGAGTTGTATTGTAGATATATCTATAAGCGCTGGAAGTCCATGAACTAAAAGTATTTTTAAAAGAACAATATTGGATTTAAAAGAAACATTTGATATTTAATGAATTAATATGCCATCTCATGTGAAATTATAGAGCCTTTCTTATGAATATATTTGTTAACATGCTTTGACTTACTATAACACAAAGATTAGGCACAGGACTAGTGTTTACATTAGTTTTTGAAGAAAGTCATTTTAGGTCAGAAGAGGGCATGAAAATGTTTTAGAAGGCAAAAATGTGTATGGAAAAATTTTAAAATAATTTCAATGTAATTGAGATCATGAAGATATGATGACTGAAATTATAATCAGCTATATTTAGAATTAAACTTGCAAATTAATTTGAACTCTCCCTAGGTCTTCATTTCAAATCATCTTTTAAGACAATAAAAAATATTTCCTTTCCACCCTTTCCTCTCATGGGTACACATCCACTATACATTAGCTTAGATCTGTTCCACATTCTTGCTTTTGTGCTCCCTAACAGTTCAGTCCATATGCTTTCTCGTCTTTATCCCTCGTATCCAATGGCCACTGAATTCCTTAATTGTCTTTATAACACCCACCTTCCTCTACTGAAGTTTCCAAAACACCTTAAAGGGCCTCCATGTACTCACCTTATTCCAAACAATGTGGAAAGTAATGCCAATGAAACCTAGTTCTTCTGTTAAAGACATAAGCAGCTCAATTCTTCTTAGAGTGAAAGCAAGTTTTTCAACATGCAGAAGAACCTCAGGCCCTGGCTTTTGCCTATCTCTTCATGATTAGTTCTTAATATTTTTTTTTCTTGCTCAGAGGTTCAAGTCCAACTGGCCCATCAAAAGCTTCCTGAAATGCACCAAGCTCTCCTATAAGTCCCTTGCTTTGTACATACTTTATTACTGGTCCATTGAGCATTAACCTTCTCCTCTCTCTACACAGTGCTGCCTTAACTCCTTCTGATACTGTAATCTAGGTTCAATCTCAGATACTTTCCTCCTTACTAAAGCAGAGTAGTTTTCAGAATACTTGAGTAACCACCAATTATAAGTCATGCCAAATAGATTGTGAATTCTCTCCTTGGGTATCTTTCACCATAATCAGCCTCTAATTACTGGAATTAATGTGACTTTAGGATCAACAATTGTTGATGAAGTGACGGAGAGTGAACGAGGCAGGACAAACAGGGAAAGAAGCTGGGCTGTGGATCAATCCAATTACAATAAAATCCCCAACATTTTTATGGGCAGCGCTGGAGTTTAGATGGCCTTTCAGAGATCTCCAGGTTAGGATAAGACAAATACATTTCCATACCCTTGAAAAGTGAGCATGACCTTGGACAAGATGTCTTCCTGAAACTATGTGCCAATCCAGAGAGCAATCAGCTAAGAGCTGTCAACAGAAAATGCCAGCAGTAATGTTGTCTTCAGTCTTGGAATATGGAACACAGGCAGAGCATCAAGGAACCCACTGCAGCTCTCTTAGACAAAATCTTTTCCTCGTTCATTTGTATGTGCCCTGCACTATCAAAGTCTCTGAGCTATGTGAGGCATTCAAAAACAAATGTTTATTAAATGAATGCAGAGTATGATTTTTAGTCAAATTCATCTTTCTGAAAGCAATCTGTGCTGCAGATACCTTATGTTCAATAGGAAAATAAGGACCAAAGAGAAAACAAAGTGCAGAATAAATAGCTTTTAATCTAAATGCAATCCTTTGGCTTCTTAGAAGGCTCATAATGATCCTCTGTCTTTAATCTATCCAACAGAATGAAAAGTTAAAAAAACACAGAAGCCAGGGCTAAACTACAGAAGAAAAGGCTTTGTATTAAAAGGCCATTTATAAAGTTTTTCATTTGAAGAAAATGTAAGGCTGCAGCATTGCCGGCCGATTTTGAATCCCAGCATTCTCTTCTTATTTACATTTGCTAAAGCAAGAAAATATGGTGGTCAAGTTTGGGCTCTGATGGTCATACAAAGAACTTTCAAAATGACAGAGAGAAATATCAAATATAAAATACCAATGTTAAAATTATAGACCACATGTGCATGATTGGATTCTCCCTGAGGAATCTAGGAATAAAAGTCACAAACTAGACATATACTGATTAATATGGAGCAGAAATACACGATAAAAAAATTAAAAAAAGAAAAGACAATGATGAGGACATTGGGGATGGCTTAGGGGGAAAGAGGGTAAAGATTTTAAATGGGGTGAGACCTAAGAGATCAAGGGATAAAGTAATTCAAACCAAATAAGATAAAAATTGCAGAATGTATCTAGTTGTAACATAAAAAAAAAACCCTAAGTTAGATCCAGCACTCAGGGAGACCGGAGAGCTATGTCCTTTTGAATGGAAGTGAATAAGAACTGAGAGCTGAAGTTCTGTTTAAGTCTGTAGAGAAGGCACATCAATCAGCTTTGGGCTAAGGAATTATGCAGGAGAGAAATAGAGAAACCATTCTCCTTCCCATGTCTCTCCTCAGCAAATGACAGAGAATTTCAGCAGATCTGCCTCATTGAAGGGGCCAGAGAGAGCACATGGAATTGTTAGGGAAAGTCTAAAATCCTAACAGTCTTATTACTCAAAATTGTGTTGGAATCACACAACAATGCATTATTTTTAAATCTGTACATTTATTCCAACTCTTCTGGCATAATGTGAATTTTGCTTTTGTTTCTGTGTGACTTCATTCAGAGACGCAGAGGTGAATCCAGACTGCTGCATCACTGAGCAGAGCAACAAAGTGTGAAGGAACATGCTCTTGAAGTTTCCCCCAGCTACCTCTCTTCACCAAAGGACTACATCTGTCACTACAGCTTTGCTCGCAGTTTCAGATAACCCTAATCATATTACTTATAACAAAATATGTAACTCTCCCACTGTTTACTTCTACAAGTCAGTTTCTTAAGATTAAAGGTTATTTCTATGGCAGCATAGTGTGTGTGTGTGTGTGTGTGTGTGTGTGTGTGTGTGTGTTTATGTTCAACTAAGATCATGAAGATTTCAAAGATCAACCTGAGATGCTATTCCTCAGGCACCATTTGGCTTGTTTTGAAACAGGATCTCTGACCGTACTGGAGCTCGTAGGTCAGTTTGAACTGGTTGGTCAGCAAGCTCCAGCAAAGCACCTACCTACCTCTGCCTCCCCAGCACTGGGCATGCTACCACCCCAATTGGTTGAGGCAGATTGAGCTCAGGTTCCATGCTGGTGGAGCAAGCACATGACTGTGTGAGCCATCTACCCAGACTTGATCATGTATGTAATACTAAACAATATTACTATCTTCATTATCTTTTTATCTTTTTCTCACACAAAATTAAAGAAGTTTTTGAGATCTAGGATTCTAAGCTCATTTTCCACATAGTGATGTGGTGTTTTTTTTTTATTGTGTGGTCGGTATAACTCAGTGGCTTTTATAAGAGCACTCAAGTCTTGCTGCTGCAGGACATTGGTGTTCTTAAACCTGCTCCCCAAATTCTAAATGAGTGGGTTTAGAATGAGTCCTGTAGAGTGGGCTGCTTTAGTTCCTCTTTTCTCTCCAAGCAGTTTTCAAAGGCCCTTCCAGCTTTGGACAGGCAAGCCATTATGTGAGCTTGGAAAAAATTAACACAAAGGTTCTTAGCTAATGGACGCTCCCCATGGAGACAAAACTGAACCTACTCAGGGATGCATCTATGTAAAGATGAGGCAGACAGAGAGGCTGCAGATTATGAAAGCAGAGCAACGGCACTGAAAGCAGTGGCGGCTATGAAAGAATCCAGCCCCCGGAATGCCAGAAGTGGAATCAGTGTCCATTTGTGCCATCGCCATAACCTGGCCCTGAGCTTTTCCCATTTATTCTCATCCCTCAAACCTTTTCCCCATCCTCCGTGTCATTTGCAGAGAATATGAATTTACTAGTTAAGGAACCCTCATTCCTCCTCAGATCTGCATCAGAACAATCACTGTGCGATTCCACCAAGGCTGACTGAGATACTCAGTTTGAACCTGTTCCTTTAAAGTGAGCTAACAGAACTGTTATCTTGAAGCAGCTCAGCATAAAATTACCAGCCATTTGAAAATGTTTTCCCCCTCCTAAGGTCTATATTACAAATCATTAAAGAATCTAAAAGACTTTTGACTTTGCCCTTTGATTCGAAATAGAAGTCATTTTCTTTAACATTTACGCACCTTTGCAGGTGGCAGAGTAATCACGCTATGCTGGTCTTTGTGGAGGCTCATAGGCATCATATCTAGGAAGACAATTGGCTGTTTCCCTCTTTTGGAAGCTTTCATGGAGACTTGTGTTACCACGAAAGCAAAGCCTCAGAGAGGAGGTCGTCAGGCCAGCTCCATATCAGGGCTCTAAAGTACGTGGTATCTCCAAAAGGGTTTCACTTGTTTTGGCATTTGTTTTCGTTTAGAAATATTGATTTTCGTTTGGGAATATTTTAAAGTAAGAAACAAGAGCTAGTGTGGTGGTGCCGTAGGTAAAGGCACTTTCTGGCAAGCCTGGTGACCTGAGGCCAATCCCCAGGAGGTACAAGGAGAGAACTGACACCTCTCATTCCTCACTCTGATTCTTCACTCCAATGGTATGTATGGCATTCATGTTTCCTCCTCCCTGCATATAAATGAATAAGTTAGAAAGGGTAGAGACACCCTGGGGAAGACATTTTCTCTAGCTCTCACCATTCCTTAGTTGCCTGAGATTTTCTTCTTCCATGTTACTATGTCTATTGGTTATTACCCTTTTTCAGGTCTTGTATAGGCAGTCATATTGTTGAGGTTCCATGGGTACAGTTTCTTTGGCATTTCTAATAGACGCAGTCTAGTGGCAAGCTTCCTTTCTCCTGGCTTTTACAATTATTCTGCCACTATTTTCACTATGATCGCTGAGCCTCAGGTTCTGGGGTTGTGATTTATTAGCTGGGACAGGGTACACAAGGCCACTTGGTCACTTGTTCTCTGCGCTTTTCCCAATAGGTTATCCAATACCAAGTGTTCAGTGCTAAAATCATACACATACTAGTAAGATTATAATAATATTCTAAGTACTGAGCAGGTTGTATTTATATATTTGGTCATATATAAGTGTATATGTAAATACATCACATATACACATGACCACATAGACACATGCACACACACACACGCACGCACACACATATAATGAAAGAACTAGAAGCCATAAATTTGAGAGAAAGCAATGACGGATAAATGGGGAAGGTTGGAGAGGGGAAGGGGGAACACTACGTCATTACTTTTTATTTCAAACAAGTTTTAAATTCATAAAAATTAAAAATTATAATAAAGATTTTCAATAATTTTCAGGAACAGAACGTGAAGGCTATCTATGGGGGTTTGCTCAAATCAAATTGCTATTTCCAACCTAAGACTCAGGCTAAGTCATATGTTAACTATATGGAGTCTTTTCCAGAAAAGTTAGTTCCTAGTAACTCCAGAAATGTATCATGTAAGATCTGAGTCTAATCTAGAAAGCTTTTCTAATTCCTAATATATGGATTACACACACACACACACACACACACTAATGCACGCACACCGCACACACAGGTACAAGCACAAACATATACACACAGAGGCACATAAACATCTACATAAAAACCACACAAACCTACACAAATGCACTCAGACACACAAACTTACACACAAACAAACCTACACACACAGGTAAACACAGACACAAACAGACACACAAACATACACACAACCAAACATACACACACAATATATAGACACAACCAAACACACACACCAACATATACAGACACACAAATATACACACAGACACACAACTATACACACACAGACACACAAACACACATGTGTGCATCTGGCCTCACAGATGCTCTCTGAACTAGTCTTAATATCTTTGGTTATATTACTAATAAACAATAGAATTTGATATTCACGGAATAATAGAGGAAGCAGACTTTAAGAGCACTGAATTCCCTGAAAATATCATTACCATCTCACACACTTCAATCACTGTGCTGAGAACTGCAGGGAAGAAAGAAATGCTCATCTCAGCCCTAGAAGAACCCACAATCTAATCAAACAAAGTAACTAGAGAGCAAAGAGATAAATGCTCCAGCAGAGGGTTGATCAAATTGCCAACAGGATCTTAAAGAGTCTTACGTGTTTACGGCAGGGGAATAAAATTTTAAAGGAAGATTACAAAAAGAAATGGCTTTGGGCTGCTCCCTAAGAACATATTGACAGACTCTTGTATTCTAGCGTGGAGTGGCAGTTAATTTATTAACCAGGAACATGGTATAAATACCTTGCATAAGTAATATTGCCAATGAAAACTCCTTATATTCATCTTTACATATAAAACCCTGTGTGGTACTAAGGTTGTAAAATTGTCTAATACATACAGGGTAATGTAGTGAGCAATCTCATATCAGACATGGAATTATTCAGATGTTTTGTTAGTAGAAACATTTTGAAGTCACTAAAGCTTGTTCTACTCTTTGTTTTCCATGTTTGAATGGATAATTTAAAAACTTTTCTATAGATTGGTTCTTTAAACTCTTCATTAGAGTTTGTTTCTCTTTGAATAATTCTGAAAATAAAAGTCATCTCTAACAATTTCATGGACAGCTGAACAATATACTTCTTTACTAATTGCCACAAAATATTAAACGATTCACAGGGTTTTTTTGTTTTTTGTGTTTTTTTTGTTTTTTTCTTATTGCTTTGGCCAACAAACGTTTACTGTATCTGTCTTTGTTTTATCTACTGCCTGGATATACACTCATGTTAAAAATACAGAAGAACAAAATTTACAAACTCTGTAGCAGTTTTAAAACTATTCCTGGTGAGTCACCCAGTGCCTGTGTGTTAAAATATTGAGATTTGCTTTGTTCAAAGTGAGTTTGGCTGAAATGAAGTAAGCTTAATAAGTTTATATGCCAAGGATCTCCATGGTTACAAAGAAGTCATGCATATAAACAAAAGGAATTGTATCAATAACAGAAGTTTCCTTAACCAACAGAGGAAGCTGAGTAGCAACAAAATGCCTACTCATTGTGGTCATCTTTTCAATGTGTCCTTTAATGTATAACGATGGAAAGAAAAACAGCTTCCTAAATCATCAAGTTGGGTCACCACCAAGCCTCACCACCACCTTCACCATAACCTTGTGAAGTCAGATATCTAAAATAATTAGTTTTGAAATGTAAG
>LOJH01002466.1:30372-42870 GCA_001685095.1 Ellobius talpinus
TGGAAGCAAGGTTTGGGGTTTAAGACAGGTTCTCATGTAGATCAAACTGACCTCACAGAAACTATGTTAGAGGATGCTCCTGTTATTTTGATTTCCTTGCCTCTACCTCCTGAGGATTTATTAGAGAGATGGAGTAGAAAGGACATATATAAATGTAAAAGAAACAACAGTAGCTCTTTATCATGCAAAGCAGGATTGCCAGTCAGTACATAACACCACTGATAGTGTATATAATGGGGAGGTTCCAGTATGGCTAATTTCTTCCACTTTACATGCATACCTGTAATGAAAATCTACTTGTAAATTTGAAACATGTAGAGATTAGCAGAAACAATGATAAAATATAATAGTTTTAATAACATATTCTACCAAAATTTATGTAAGTGGTTTTCTCCTCTCTTCTCCCCAGCTACCCCCTCTCTCAATATTTTTCTCAAGTTTCACTTACGTGAAGGAATTTATAGTTTCTCCTGTTGTGCCCAGCCTATTAGCTAGTAGTATTGCTCTCGCATTTTGGGACCGTTGAGTAAAACAAGGCTTATTTGAATTCAAGTACTTTATTGCCTTAAAAATAAAGACTTTAAAAGTGATCCAAGAAAACATTAATTTGAGACAGAGAAGTGCAGTCTGGGTACCCTGAATCACAGCAACCTGGAATAGCATTCCGGAATAAGGCAAACACAGAAGATGTTTTCATCATTTCATTGCTGTTGTTTTCAACAGGGTTTTCCACTAAGAGATGTTTGGGAAGTCAGTTCACTAATTGGGGAGAAATTGAACTGCAAACTTCTTCTGATTGGTTGGTTATTTGCTGTATTCCCAGTAGCCAATGACTGTTGACTTTGTTTATACAAGTCTTTAGGGAACATTCTATGGTTTAACCTTTACCTGATTATTGTATAACAATTTCCTCTGCATGCAACATACCCTCTAGGAAGTAGGGAAAAGCTTCTAAGCCTCAGGAAGTTAACAAACTAGGCATATCAAGGAAAGTTGAATTTTATAAGATGCAAGAGGGCTGTTCTCCAAAGCTATAAAAATAACCACTTCTGGGGGGCGACACTCTGAGCAACAGGGTTGCCAAGGCTTCAGCTGTGTGCATGTTGTGTACAGGATTCCAGGGTGTAGTTGTTGAAAGTTGAGAGTTGTCACTCATGTTGTATGGATGGACCTTGTTCCTGAAACTAACCCTAAATTTATATTCCCATTAGTAACTACAATTTCTGATTGGTTTACTACTTTGGACTGTAGTATAATTATTATTTTAGTCTGTATTGGCTTTTCTATTATGACCAAGTTCTCTGCTCAGAGGAGAATTATTTGCCCCAGAGGGATAAAGGGCAAGAAATAAGAGACAAAGACAGGACATAGAGGACAAGGGAGGAGAGGAAGGGAGCAAGAAGAGGGGGCAGACATATTTCTCCTAGAAAGACAAAGGACTGTCTCTGGATAGAAAGAAGATAGACATGGCACATAGGAAAATGGTTTATAAAGGTAAAGGGGAAAACCCTGTGTTAGAATGGGGTATTTAATTTTAATTGGTCATGTTAATTAAGTAAGCCAAAGGGAGGTTTTGATTACTTGACTTCAATACTTTAATAACTGGACCTTAGTAGTTAACTTCAGGAGGAAGTGGTCAAATAAAGGAATAGGACTGGGAGGCTGTGCTTAGGAATGTAATATAATATGTTTAGGAATGTAATATAATATGTTTAGGAATGTAATCTAACGTTTATAGCAAGGAAGAGTGGTTGGAGGAGAAGGGTAAGGCCATCCAGAATCATGCTCACAATGCTTGGGCCAGCCAGTGTCCCTTCAATACCACAACAGTTGATCTGAAACCTACAACGTGATGGCCAAGTAATCTATCAAGATGAGCACACTTGTAATCATTTTCTGGGTAGGGCAGATGGCAGAAAATTAAATATTACAATTGTTTATTTACAGAATCTTCTATTTAGTATGGTTAGGTCTTGATTAATCACAGATAAGGAACTTCAGAAAAATAAGACAAGAGTAAGTAAGGCTTCATTATGGTAACTGGGAAGTTGCCAAAAACCCAGGAAGGTTATTGCCTTGATGAGGTTCATTCAATGGCCTGTACATCTAAGTGGATGGCATGTTCTTCCAAGGCTAGAGGCTCAGTTAGCCATAGACTAATGGAATCATCCCTAACATACAGAGTTTTGAGAGTCTGGCTTTGCTGTGTTTAAGCACAGAAGAAGGGAATCTCAGTTTCCAATCATGAGCCATGAGTTCCATTTCCTCCCTGAGTTGATTGTATGGTTCCCATTCATGCAGAGGACCCATCTTCCACTCTCGACCTGCCAGCTACACTGCCAGTATCTTCAAGAAATAGTCTCGCAGACACTCGCGGACAGGTGTAATAAAACAGAATCACCTGTTTCATTTCAACAGGAACACAGCCGTCCGTGCCTACTGAAGCATTGAGAACATAACACTGTTCTGCTGGCAAACCAGTGAATCTCCTTCCAGCCAAGCCGACAGACACTTACCATCAACCAGAACGGACATTCTTTTAAAGGTATAATTTGAAGATACTTGCTCAAACATGGAGTAAATTACATCAATATAGCTTTAAAATTACATAGTATCAAACAATATTAATAAATTAGCATAGATTGTATTTGGATTTTAATTGATTGGAATAAAACCTATCCAAACTATATAAAATGATGTATGAAACACTTCGTATAGATTAAAAGAATCTTGATGTGATCATTTAGAGACAAATAAAAAACTAGGAAAAGCTTATAAATAATGAAAATATAAATATAAGAGCTAAAACTATAAAAAAAATTAAGAGAAAAATAGTAATTTAACTCTGGGCTAATCAAAAACTTTTTAGATTTTCCTAACATATAGTCCATTAAGTAGTCTATTAAAATTTATGACTGTGCTTTATCAAAATTAAAGCATCTTTTTTCTTACAAAGCTATATGAAGTGTTCTTAAGAAAATGAAAGTAGGCTCAAATAAAATATTTGCAAATTATACACATAACAAATTACCATTGAATATGTAGTTGTCAATTTTTAAGAAGGCTAACAAATAAAAGAGGACTATAGAGTTTGAATAAAATTTCACTGTGGTTGCAAAGCACAGGAAAGAATAAAACCAATTTTTAATTTTCATAATAAAATGTATGCAAAGTTTAATAAGAAGAAATTATAGTCAATAAATCTATATGAAAAAGAAGACAGATTCTATTTTCACGCTTTCTGTTAATTTAGTATATTTTCATCTTGTTTATTTCTTCAGTCTACTGCTTTCTCAAAGGAACTACATCAACAACTTCATTTCTTTCTTATACTTCTAATTTTCTTCTCCACCGTTCCACTATTTACATGATAAACTTTAAATTTAAATGATGTGATAGTATGTTTATGTCTAAATTTTATGTTATGACTTTACAAATACTTATTCTTCATAAAAATCTAACAGGGTGTCATGGACCTTGGGAAACATTCTAAAGAAAAACTGTAATGTCCTTTTTTAAGGTTATGTTTCTTATATGGATTTATAGTATGTGCGTGTCTGCCTGTGTGTGCAAGCGAGGGTAGTTTCCAGGAGAAGCCACAAGAAGGTGCTAGACTCTCCTGAAGATGGAGTTACTGTGGTTGTCAACTGCCTATTACAGGCACAGGAAAATAAATGGTTTCTCTGCAAGAGTAGCATTACTCTTAATGTTTCCCCAGCCCTTAAAATGCCCTTTTTGGTAACTCCAATAAACTGATCCATGGATCTGTTTCTCAAGTATGGTTTTTTGTAGATTTTTTTTCTCTCAACTTAGCACTTTCTTATGTCAAGTGTGCTGATTTACGGAAGATGATCTACAAGCACACATGCTGACATTCAGTGTGACATATTTCCCCAGAGGCAGTGTGATTTTTTTTCCTCTAGGCAATGACTAGAGGCAGGAATACCACCTCGGTCCAGTCATTTTTTGAATAAATTTTAAACTGATTTTCATTTGTATTCATTTAGTCTAAATTTGATTCTATTTACAGCCTTTAAACCTTCACTGATTTGATTAAATCTTTTGAATATTTTGTACTGTTTCTCATCATTAAAGGATTCCTGTTTGACATTTTTGGTTTTGCACTTTGAAATCCCCCAATGGTTTGCTTTCTTTTGTTCAAAACAAACAAACAAACAAAAAGAAAAAGGAAAAAACAGCTAAAAAGATGCAAATTTTCACTCATTAATTTATTTCTACGTGAATGCATGTACGTGAACAAGTTCTTGTCAAGTTGTGTTGCAATCAGAAGACAACCTTTGGCATCATGTTCCCACCTTCCTTCCTGTTGGTGCTGAGGACACAAGTCAAGTCATCAGCCTTGACAGCAGAGCCCTTACCCTCTGACATCTCACTGGCCCTCGTTTTCTTTCTCAGTCATTCGATATGTGGTTTCTTTGTTCTTATTGCCTATAACCCAGGGCACTTTAAGAAAGTGTGAATCCTAAAGAAAATATGACAGATGATGAGTTCTTGGTTACCCTTTTTTCTTCAGAGTCTCATTCCTCCAAATCCTGGCTTTCTGAATACCTCTATCTGGTGCTTTACATTTCTGGGTTTTCTTTGTTTTTTTGTTTTTTATTTTTTTCAATGCCATGAATGAGTAAATGGAAAACTTCAAGCCACATCTCTCTTCCTGAAATTTTAGCTCATACAATTTAAGAATTAAATGTTTCTCTTTGTCTATATAACGCTCTCCTCAGCATTCTAGTTGCTGTAGATGCTCTTTGTCTGCTCAGGTACCTCTGTTTTGTTCATTTAATTTTGTATTTTTACTCAACTTTCAAAGCTCATTAACAAGCAGTGTTTCTCTCATAGCAATTGTTAATTTATTGATGACTTTATTTAAAGAGAAATAATGGCTTTCAAAAAAATATAATATTCCTTCTCCAATTTCATTCAGAAAGTGGCTTATTTATAGTAAAATCATCTTTTCTGACTCCAATAGTTTTTAATTCATCAAGATGCCTCAATGATTCTTGATCTCAAAGATCTTCTAAGAAATAAGTGACTTTGCACTTCACACATTCACTGTCTCTATTAGTAAAATTGGATTTCTCTTCCTAATGAAACACAATTTAGAAATTATATAACAGACTTAGTGTATACAGCTATATATTCTTTACATAAATCCACTGACTTCTTGTAATGTCCCAACATCCATATATCATCTTCACAGTACACAATTGACTTGTTTTATGAAATATGAAATAAATAAAACCTTTTATATCTCATCATATACGAAACTGAGTAGGAGATTGCTAGAGAATAGATATATTCAGTGCTGTCCTTTAACTGAAAGGAAATGTTATTCACAATAGAACTGATCTAGTTAGCGATGACTCCCGTTAATATGTACTATAATCAGCACTTACATATCGAAAACATATTGCTTGTTTCTTTCAAATTATTCCTGAAATGTTAATGCCCAGAACTCAACTTCGGTTTTTCTCATTTTACCATTACTTTTTTAAATAATAAATTTAAATCCAGAAAAGGGAAACTTTTTTTCTTTGTATTTTGGCTTATTTCATGCTGGGCACATCTTATTAAGAATACAATTTCTTCATAGATTTTTTCTGTCATCAGTCCTATTTTTGAAGCAGAATTTTTCATTTTGTTTTGCCCCTAGCCCCTACAACACAGTTAGCTAGCTTCTCTCTCTGCTGGTGATTATTTTCCAATACACTGATCAGTTGTCAAGCATTTGATCCCAGACTTCTATTTGGTTTGTGGATAAGGGATATGTATGCTGGCAAACCTTTGGACCGTCCTTAGTTCTCTGTTCAAAAATAAATTTTTGTCCTTCAATATTTCTTTACAGTTACTGAAATATAACATTCTGGCTTGAGGGAAAAGGGATTAGGAAGTCTTATCCAAAAGACACACAGGATTTCTTAAATATCAAAGAACTCTTAAAAAGCAATGTGTTGATGAATCAAATACAATGAATAATAAAGTTTATCTAATTCTTATTTGAAATGTCTAAGATTTCAATAGACACAAGTGAGGTTACTGATAAAAATCTACTTTGATTGCTTCACCTGAAAATATAACACAAATACCAACTTTGAACATTTGAAGTCTTAAATTCTCAATACTCAATGACCTATTCTCAGGATTTACTTCAGTTAATTTGACTTATAAGCTAGAAGAACACAACAATCAAATTAGTAAATAGAGTTCATTAAGTTCATAGTCATTTTTAAGATTTTTTTTGGAAATTATCCAATTAATTTAAGAAAACTAAACTAGCCATTTAACACTACCACCATATATTCCATAAGAACATGCTTCGTGTGGCAACTTCATTAGATGATTGTGCTTTGAAATCTTTCTGTGTAGTATCCTTGTTCATTTGGATCTATGTTTTCTTATGAATGCCTAAATGTTTAATTTCATGTTCTTGTATGGAATGCCTGGTTCTGGTTTACATTTCCAACATCCCCAGCTCATCTTTGTGTTTATCAATATGGAGTTGTTCTTTAGACATGTGCAAATTTTCAACTTGGTCACTAGTTCTTCCCCAGCAGAATAGATGCTATTGAAAGCTCTTTGGCTAGTGTTCTCAATACTAGATTCATCTCTTTTGGTGTTCTATAACTTTATACTTGTGAGCAATATTACAGAAGAAATCAAAAAGTTCTCCTGTATAAAAATGGCTTTATAATGATTAGTCCACTCTAAAAATTATGTTTGTGGTGTTATTCAATTACATCTCTTATTTTCCTTATGAATGTCTCATAATTTTAAATATAGTTATGGACTCTATTTCTATAAGCTTTCTATTAGCAGCATTCTGCTTTCATTTTCCAATTTCAAAGTGAACACCAGTACTCTCCATGCAACTTGCTTCTCTTGAGCATCTCTTACGCCATCTGTTAACCACCCTTGACTTTTCCACTAGTTTCTTCAAATTCTCCAAACCTTAAAGGTTAAAGATTTAAATCATTTCATTTTTACTTTCCTCAAATACTTCTGTTCTTTTCTTTCATATGTGTATGGTTGACTAATTTCTAAAATTATATCACAAGCCTGAATCGCTTAGTCAAGTGTATGTATCATAAATGAAGAATAATATGGAATGCCAACCAGATAATTCAATAATCTATTTAACACAACTTCAAAACCTACTGAGCCAAATGTCCAGACAATTACGGTAAAGCAAAATGATTTTCAAAATTAGCATAAATGTTAGCCATACATAATTTTTTTGTAGTGCATACATAATAAGTTCTTGATTGACTATTCTACTATTCAAATTCTGGTGTGTGTCGAGGTGATTCACATATTCTTGACATTATCTGGAGCAGAAATGACATTTGTATAAATATTCTTATTGTAGCAATTGTGAGATAATCTTTAAATGTCTATTTTCAACTCAGCTATTAAAGTACAAGGCAAGAGTTTGCTAATTAACCAGTCTTATAAAGTATTCCTCACACTCTTTTATTTTTGATAATTGCTGATCTTTAGAGTTACTTAAATTAGTCGCAAGATTATTAATTTTCTATTTTTATTTCCTGCATTTAACATTAAATGGATAAACTTGAATTTAGCTAAAGCTTAGGTTTCAGCAAAAATAAGTAGTTAGTTCAAATATATTTAAAGAAATGTAAGGGGAAAGGCACAAATTTTGGAAAATCAAGATGAAATGTGTGTGTTATGCAGAAAACAAGTGACACCGTGAGAAATACATAATCTCAAAGTTAGGAGGAAAATTAATGATCATCACATTTTTACCCTTTTGTTTTTATCAGCTTGGAAAATTATGACCTGTGTCAGAGCCCATTTGCCCAAACATAGAAACTATTTTTCCCTAACTGGACTGGTACTGAAGGGGCGAGAAATAACTAGACACAGTTTACACAGCCATCTCAGAAGGGCATCTCAGGCTTCATCCATTCCTGCAGATCTACCTGCGTTTATTATACAAACCACCTTTTATCTCCCCCAGGTAAACCAAGGTGGATACTCATTAATATTCTCTTTCCGGGGGATGCAGGGCTACAGAAACACCTGCAACTTAAGTCATCAGCCTTGGAATCAACACCTCTCCCCAGGCGATCTACATTTTAACAAAGGAGGAGCCATACATCCTGGCCTTTGTCAGGTGGCTAGCTTGTTTGGCAGGATTGCAGCTGCCTTGGAAATTAAGCATGGCCAGAGAGCCTGTCTGTAAATATTTTGTATGAAATATGGGCCCACAGACCTGAGACGTGTTAGCAGGCATGAGGACCACACTAGTGGTTAAACTGTACTCAAATGCAGAGTCCTGGGTCACGACTGCTTTTTATTGTGGTTTCGTTCTTTCTCTTAGTTGTTCTGACAGTTCTCACTAGGTCACACAACTACAAGTGAGCAACGTCAATATCTCTACCCATCTTCCATCACACATTTTTCTGATAATGAAAATAACTCCTGGAAAGATTCTCAAACTGACATGCTTCCATATTCTTAGTGCTAAGATGGCATGGCAGGGAAGTACAACTATCTGCTTATGTTGTCCTGACTCTATTCAGTATGTCATGAATGCAGGAAAGACCTCTAATACTTTCAGGAGCCAGTCCCTCAGTGGCACTACACACTGCTGGGACAAAATTAGAACAGAGCTTCAACAATGAATGCAGGAGTACCCTATATCTTATTGACCATCCTGTGAAGTGGGGCTCTTAGGGGATCCAAGTCATCAGATTCCCTTGGGTCTGACAACTCTGAGCTCTCTCTGTTAAATTAGTATCTCTTTACAGTGACAAAAAATCAGCTACTTGCTTCAAAACCTTTAGTCTGAAATACAGGATTTTACTATCACTTTCAGATTTAGTATTCTCTGATAATATTCTAAACTCGTTACCAAATGTGATAATCCATATCACATAATATAATTAGTAGATACGAAACATCCCAAAGGATTTATTATTGGCCTTTCTGCTTTTTAGCTGTTAGTCAACATTCAGAGTGAAGTTTCAATTTTTAGAGTTTTTACTGAAGTATAAGAAAAATATTAGCATATTACAAATGTATTCACTGATGGATTGTCCCAAATGGTGAAAACTATATTGTCAGTGCCAAATACAAAATACTATGCAGAAGTTGACCTTGATTCTGTTCGGTCACTAATACCCATTCCCTAATAAGAAGTACTTTTGTGAATTCTAAATTCTAACTTTTGATTTTTACTCATTTTTCTTTTATTAAGTCGGGGCAAATGTGACCACACAGTATAAATTACTTTATTTCTTGGAGTTTTGTCCTATATTGTGTTTGAAATATGAACCATATAATTTGCATATATATTTCCATACACATTCATTCTCATTTCTCTCTATTTTGTTTGTAAATGCATAAATGCATTTAAACTTTTTCATAATTTCTAATTTTCTTTTGGTAATTACTACTTTTAGGCTCTTATTCATAGAATTAATGAACATTCTAATGTATGACTTTTGATGGCTATGTATGCAGTTCATTAGTATATACACTTAGGAGCTTGAAAGCTGAGCCAAAAAATGTATGCATTTAGTTTTGATACATAGCCACTTCCATGTGATTGTATCTACTCACCTTCCTACATTCTTCCTGCCATTTTGACCATGAGTGTTTTGGCATCAGAGTGTAGATTCACACTTTTCTGTCCCTGACTGATGATATTGAGGGCATTATTTTTAAGGTTTTCTTGATGATCTTCACTAATTTGGGCATGGCTTATCAGTACTTTTATTTGTTTATAGGAATTATATATTAGTTATTATTGGGGGCATATTCATTACATAGATAGTATTTTCATAGAATTATGTCATGTGTTTTGATATTTTTCAAATACCCACCTCACCTCCTCCTTTTCTCCTCTGATAACTTTTATCAGTCCTTATTCATTCCTCTAGGCTGTTTCTTCTACTCTCATGTCATATACACATATGTTTATGATTTATGCACCTATATAAAATCTAGAGCCCATGAATGTAGAAAAATTATGATGAATTTGTGCAATTAAGTGTAGCAAATATGATGATAATTCCCAATTATAGTCACGTTTTCCTGAAAATAAGATAATTTCATCTCACATTTTCTCTACTTCTCTGTCAATTAATACATAGGTATACCCATAAACTTAGGTATTTTGAATAATGAAGCAACAAGCATAAATGTGTTCATCTCTGTAACACATTGACTTATATAGTCCTTCAGGCATAAGACCCCAGAGTGATATTGGTGGACAATAGGGTAAACCAATGCTTTGGTTCTTGAGGAACATTATCCCAATTTTTATAGTGGCTAGACTAACATTCCCCACAGAAGTATATAAGGATTTCATTTTCTCTCTATCCTTCCCAGCTTAGAAGAATGAAATATATTCTTGTCTCCCACCATATACTAAAGTCATTATCAAAGAGTTTATCAAAAAAATTAGTGTAGTATTCATAAACATAATACATAATACATAATAGCTATTCGGATATAAAGCCTATAGGTGAGGAACGCCATAGGTCCTGTTGAGAAACCTGCTACTCTCATAAATGGACATGTTACCATACTGCTTTCTAAATAGATGTGTCTGAGCCTACAGATTAGTACTGATCTCAGACTTCATCATAGTCTGTTTGCAGTGGGTGATGATTAATGCAAAGACTAATAACTCCTCAAACTACTGAGAAAAATGATGGTTGAGTGTTCTACCACAAACAAGACAACTATATCACACCCCCACCAAAGGCTCAAAGACCATCACAGAGAAGTGGTTGGGATAAATGGAGGAGCCACAGCACCGTAAGCAATGCTGTGATGTGTTGTTATCTGGACAGGACACGGCCTTTGTTGTTGGCAGTTATTGATTGATCGCTGGAGAGGGAGAAAGGGTGAGGTTGCTAATGGTAAGTTGCCAATGCTCCATTAAATAAGCTCCGACCCCTTATGCTCATGCAAACCACACTAAGTAAATATACAGGCCAGAAAAAGACATGAAGCAGGAGGATGACTTCTTGCATGAAAATAAAGGGTTTGTAGGGGATAAAAAAGAAAAATTGGGGGTTTGAGAAATGAAAATGATTGAAGTTATCACTACATACTTGAAATTTTCAAAAATAAAAATTATAAATGGTGAAGTACAAAAAAAATTTTAAGTAAGTTTTACTGAATATTGTCTTTGAAAATATTAAGGATTTATACAGTCCATTCTGATTACTAAAACGCCCATCCCTCTTTTATCAACCTACCACTCCTCTTCCCTCTATACAAGATCCTTTTCGTTATCAATAATATTCCTTTACTTTGTGACCTACAACATTTTAACAGGGCCACATGTGAGCACATATACATACATGCACATACATACATAAACATACTAGATAATGGCCAGTTGTCAGATGGAGATATTGCAAATATCTGAGTCCATTTATATATTGTCTTCTACCTTGATAATGTGTAATACAAACATCTGGATTTTCAACTAATTTATTTTTACATCCCTACCACTGCCTGCCCTCCCTCCTCTCCTCTCACTCCCTCCCCCTCTCCCTCTCTACCCCCAATTCACTCCTCCATAATCGCTCAGAAAAGTAACAGATTCCCATGAGCATCAGCAAAGCATGGTATATCAAGCTGCTATAAGACCAAGCACGGCCTCCTGTATTCAGACTGGGTAAGGCAATGCAGCGTGATGACTCAGTTTCCAAAAGCCGGTCAAAGCACCACGGAAAGCCCCTGCTCCCATTGCCAGGAGTCCCACACATAGAACAAACTACACAACTATCACATATACGCAAAGGGCCTAGGTCGGTTCTGTGCGGGCTTATTGGATCAGACTCTGTGAGTTCCCATTCACCAGGCTATTGGTTTCTATGGGTTTTCCTGTGATACTCCAGACCCCCCTGTTTCCTGAAATCCCTCCTCCCTCTCCTCAGCAGGTGGCCCAGGGCTTGGCTGTGGGTTTCTGAATCTGCCTCCATCAGTCACTGGATGAAGGCTCTCTAATTACAACCAGGGTAGTCACCAATCCAATCTCAGGGGATGTGCAGTTCAAGCTCTGCATCTACTGTTGCTGGAAGTCTTAGCTGGGGCAATCTTTGTAGATTCATGGAAGTTATGCCTTGCATCAGGCTTCTATCTGACTCCATAAAGTCCCTTTTTCCAGGCATCTCTTTCAGCATGTGTTTCCTCCACCCATTCCCAAACTGATCCCTCAAGTTTCCATGCCCACTTGCCCCCAGTTCAATCGAGAAATCCCTATTTCCTCTTCACCAGGAGATCCATGAGTCCCTACCTTCAGCTCTCCTTGTTACCTAGCCTCTCTGGGTCTGTGGATTGTAGTGCGTTTAGCCTATAAAAGCTAATATACACTTATGAGTGGGTACATACCATGTTTGTTTTTCTGGGTCTGGGTTATATTCATCACTCAGGATGATTTTTTTTCTAATTCCATCCATTTGCCTTCAAATTTCCTGATGTTATTACTTTTAGCAG
>LOJH01002467.1:21078-42869 GCA_001685095.1 Ellobius talpinus
TAGCTTTGGAGCCTGTCCTGGAACTAGCTCTTGTAGACCAGGTTGGCCTTGAACGCACAGAGATCTGCCTACCTCTGCTTCCCGAGTGCTGGGATTCAAGGAATGCCCGGCTAAATTATTATTTTAATTGAAAAAACACCCTTGAAAACTTCTTTAGAATTAGAAGGATTTCTTTCTTATGTCACTGACTTCTTACGTGTCCACTGTCCCTAAGATCAGGACTTCCCAACCTCAGTGGTGATGATCTGGAATGAGAGGAGATTGTCTCACACCTTTGATGTTCAGCAACACCTTAGCTTCTACTCATGAGACTTAAAAATGTCACCAAATAACGGTAAATGTCCTTGGAGTGGGGATGGAGCAAAACTGAGCGGGGTGGAAAGCCACAGCCTCAGGTTATCCCAGACAAGGCTGGTTAAGGTTTTCGTGCCTCAAGGACGGCTGTGGAAGGTCACCACAGGGAGCCATGTACGAAACCATGGGCTGTGGAGCTACCAGGTCTCTTCAGAGTCCCCGAGTTTTCATGTTGGCTTACTAGTTTTATTTTTTTGAGAAAGGACATTAAATAATCCACAAAAACTGTGAAATGACAGACGTGGGAATCCAACCATGTACTGTACCCAAATAATACCAATACGGTATATCAAAAATGAATGTGTTCATGGAAGTGCTGTTTGTAGGTTGCCTACATGAATGCTTGACATCTCAATTTAGATAGCTACATGGGGGAAAATCTGAGTTTTAAGAAAGGGAGTGAAATCCAGACTCAAATAGATGGGTACCTGGAGTTCTGTAGGATGCCACCTGCTTCTCCTTCAGCTCGATAGTAGAGCTCAGCACTTGCAAATATGTATTAAGCCCAACTCTCTATTCAAATACTAATTGGGAACTGGGGAGACTGTGTATTATTAAAAGGCTAAAAATATCTCCACTTGGAAGCAGCAGATAGTAGACACGGCCGTGAGTGACAACAATTAGACAGTTAAGAGTGTGGGTAAGACGGGGATGCATCCATTCACTAAACTCTCACAGCGGAAGGAGTCGGGAAGGCAGCACAGTACGACATTCACGCCTATGCACGCTTTGGATGTCATCTTCCCTGACATCTGGAGGCGCCTCCCTTGGGCAGGCTGGCACTGCTCTTGTCAGGGAAGGGAAATGGCTTGGAGTGTTTTCTCCAATGATCCGTTTCTCTTTCCGTGTAGCCTGGGAGCAATAAGAAGGCATGGTGTGCACCCCGCAAGTCACTGGCCTCAAGGTCTAGACCAGTAAGCATTTCTTGACTAAGCAGAGAAAAGAGGGGCCTCAACCAGGCTTTCCAGGAAAACGCTAGAATGCAGTAGATTGAAATGGCAAGAAGAAATGGGGTGGACATCAAACAAGGTGTTCCATGGTGGACACCAGGACAGTACAAAGATACAAAGCAAGGCAATGATAACACACTATCTTTTTGTGTGGGGAAATGCCAACATTAGCAAGAGCCTCTCTCTTGTCAGTGGGCGGAGTCATCAAATAGGCATTAAGACACAAGGACATGCTATGGTTTAAAAAAGAAAAATTAAAATAACGCAAAATAAACTTTGCATATATTCCTCTCACTTATGAATTAATATAATTTCTAAAAAAATAAAAGAGGACAGCCAATGGCAGGCATCCTTTCAAGAGGCTCGAGTCTGAAGAGCAGTCGGGTCAATGGCTGGAAGGCAAAGCAGGGATGAGACGTTAGCCCAACAAGGAATGTAAGAGAATGGCATTGGGAGAAGGCACTTGCAATAAAATGCCAACACCAACAGAACTTAAAGCACGTTCCTGGAGGGTGGGGAAGAGCTTGGATGAAGTAAAAGCACATTTCTTCCCCTGGACAGAGAATGAGGAAGAAAGACCGAAGGCAGGAAAATAGCATGCTGGCCTCATTTCCTTTCTCTCCCTGAGACGGAGATAACAAAATCAAGTGGTAGGACAGAGGGGAGTGGTAATGGTACTGAAGTCTGAGGAGCAATGGACATATGAAGTCAGACTAGAGTCCCTAAGCCAGAGCTAGCTGGCCTCAGTTCATATAGGTAAATGTGTTTGCTGGTCTAGGAACCGGAGGGCAGGAAGCCAGTGTTTATCATCAAGGCCGGACAGCAGCCAAGGCTGGTGGCTGGTGGGAAGTTCTTAGCAGTACTGGGAAAAGCCCAAGAATCACTGGGAATGTAATTCATGCTGAATTCCAAACAGTGTCAGTCACTAGCTGGAATGAAACACCAGCAGACAGTTTCCAACACCACAGTGAATATGGGGGTATGACTGGAAGGTGAAGTGGGGTCTCAGGGTGTGTGTCCGTATAGACGCACCTGCATGTAAGCTTATACTTTATATTCTTTTCTTTTTTTCTTTTCTTTTTTTTTGAGACATGGTGTCACTATGTCCCTCAGGCTGTTCTAGAACTCACTATGTAGACCAAGCTGGCTTCAATTCACAGAGAGCATACTGTCTATGCAACCTGAGTGCTGGGATTAAAGGTGTGAGCCACCACACACAGCTCTTTTTAGTTTTTCTTACACTTAATTTTTTTAATGTCTTATTTTCATTTTTGAGACAAGGTCTCAGCCTCTCAAGTGCTGGGATTTATACTTTATTTGTATAGAAACAAACATATATAAACCATTTTCATATACTTTTTTTTTTTGGTTTTTCGAGACAGGGCTTCTCTGTAGCTTTGGATCCTGTCCTGGATCTCGCTCTTGTAGAGCAGGTTGGCCTCGAACTCACAGAGATCCGCCTGTCTCTGCCTTCTGAGAGCTGAGATTAAAGGCGTGCGCCACCACCACCCAGCCCACTTTCATATACTTTAAGAGTTGATACTTACACACAGACTTCCATGTTAGAGTAATCTTGTGCAGGTATACACAATCATAAACGTTTTTCAAGAACAATTTCAGTTGACAGAAGGATAAATGACCTATTTCTAGAAAATGAGAGAGAAAGCAAACCCAATCTGTGAAAGGATTTGGGAATCTTAGTGACATGAAATCTGCATCCTTGGGGAGCTAAGGACAGAGCTGCCACATTTAAAGACAGAGGTGTTGTGGGATAATCTCTTTGTACACTGCTGAGTGCTGAGTATGTGTCACTCTGGCTGGTTTAACAAATAGTTGAAGGGCCAATAGCTAGACAGGATTTTCAGGGCAGAGAGGACTCTGGGAGAAAGAAGGGGTCACCAGCTGGACACAGAGCAAGCAAAACATGCAGAAGGAGAGGTAAAAGCCACAAGCCACGTGGCACCACATAGATAATAAAAATGGGTTAATTTAAGTTATACAAGGGCTAGTTAGAAACAAGCCCAAGCTATTGGCTAAGCTTTCATAATTAATAATAAGTGTCCATCATTTTGTGTGTGTGTGTGTGAGCTGGCGGATCTAAAAGGAAAGTCTACACAGAGGGGTGGGAAGTGCTGGTCAGAGGCACAGGCCTTGCCTAGAGTGAGTGAGGCTCTCAGTTTGATCACTAGCACTTGCACATAAATAACCAAATAAAACTGAAGGACGCTATGATGGTTTGATGGATAACTTGCAAGAGCAGAGCTTGGCCTCAGGAAATACACCAGGGAGGAGGCATGGTCTCCTGCGGTAGTGCCTAAACTGACCTGTTCCTAAAGAGCTTCCTAGAGAGGACAAGGCTGGCCAAGCACAAGGGACTGATTGCAACAGAACAGAGACAGGCTAAATCATGGGATAATAGCAAGGTTGGACCTGAGAGGCCGACTGTACAGCTTGGGGCTAAAAGAGCAGCAGCAGCAGCAGGCCCCCAAAGACAATCAGGAGTGAGACTCCACCACAAGAACGATCTGCTTCATGGCCCAATTCTTGAATTTATAGAGGTATCTACAAGTTTTCTGTTTACAAAGTAGCGGAAAATCCCCATAAATTTAATTTCTGAAAGGATGTCTCTGGCTGATAATTCCTGGCCTATAACACAGGAAACATTTTTGTTCGACTGTGGCACTGCAGTACTTCAAAAGCTAACAATTATTTTTCTACAACTCTGTATTTTGGTTCTAGGCAAAGTAACGTAGGATTGTCATTTCAGGGCTGCCAGTGGTGGTGTTAGAACAGCACAGGCTGATCAATGGGAGACCAGGGAGTCTTGGAGCTGAGACAAGGTCTAGGGTTTTATGTATCCAGAGCATTTATTAACAACTTGGTTAAGCTTTATTAGCTGGTTTCCTACTTTATAACAATATCCTTTAATTTGCAAGGTAATAAAAACTAAAAGAATAACTACAAACCTATTTATTTCTCAATAAAGAAGCTATTTTAAAGCCAGGTACGGTGGCTAACAACTGTAGTCCCAGCATTCAGGAGGCTAAGACAGGAATGTTGTCAGCGATGCCAGCCTGGGACACCACAGTGAACTGTAGCCCAGCCTGGACTACACAAAGAGACACCATCTCAACAAAACAAGAAGCTTACTTTAGAGTACTGTGGCTAAAGTATTTCAGCTGTGGAAACTGGTGAAGTTCCATCTTTTTTACAGTGATACACTTTCAAAGAAAAAGTAGGAAAATGATCAATGACAGCGCATGCCTGTGAAGCTCATCTCTTCCTGGTGCTTGGAGAGGTGCTGGGTGGAAGTCAGTCTTAGCAGGTTTCCGACAACTACTGACATCTTTTCTGTTGTCTGGGGTTTCCCCGAGACTTCACTGCTGTGGTTCCCCAGCGACAGTATTTTCCAAAATCATAGTTTTAAGGGCATTTCAGTTATAGCCTGCAGCTATCAAACGTTGTGCTTGGACCCTTCGCATAGTAATGGCTGCAATTTATCAAACAGACCCAATGGTATAAACACTGTTCTATGCTGCCTTGTGGTGGCAGACACAGGAGGAAGAACAGAAGTTGAGTGCCTAAGAATCTGTAACTCTAAACTCAATATAGATCTACTGCACAATGAATTAGCACTTTGGTTAACTAAAGCACCAAGTACCACAGCCTCCAAACACAGCAAATCAAATCCAGTGATGACAACTGTAAGACCAAGCATGGTTCTAGTCCTGCCAGGAGCCATGACATGCCATTATGAGCTATCTGCCACCTTCATATTAGTAACCTTCTTTTAGAGATGAGAAAATCTGGGTCTGGAAGGCTATATAGATGTTACTTACAGATCACAGAGCCGAGCTTTCAATTTGTATGTGGTTTATATTGACCAGTAGCTCACCTTGTCTCTTTAGAATAAGGGCTAGGTGCTGGAAAGATGGCTCAGGAGTTAAGAGCTCTGTTTGCTCTTCCAGATGACCTGGGTTCAATTCCCAGCACCCAGGCAGTAGATGGCAACCATCTCTAACTCCAGTTCCAGTGAATTGGATGCCCTCCTCTGGCTTCCAAGAGCACTGCATACGCACCATGCCCAGACATAGGAACATGCAAATAAAAATAAAATCTCAAAAATTCTGGCTGCATGATTGACACATTCAATCTGATATTTACAAGTGAGCCACATGTTTAGGTCATTGTCCTGCTGTCTGCTTTTCTTATTTCCATGGGCTCCTGGGGCTGCCACACAAAATACTGGAGAAGCAGACGCAGCCTAGGTGAGCAGGCTCTCAGGCAGATTCGTCAGACTCATGGGAAACCTCCCAACGTCAAAGACATGAACCCATGGTGTTTAATATTTCCTTTCAGTGAAAAATACTACCGAACCAAAGGAGAACTTCATTCCAGTTTTGAATGCACCTAAGATCATCTGTGGAACTTGTCAAAGTTGAGGGTCCTGATTCAGGGAAAATGAGAAGGCCCCTAAGAAATTGCTTTAAAAGAAAAAGGACAGGTATCTTACCATGCAGCCCTGGCTGGAACTCACTACAGATCATGCTGGCCTCAAACTCACAGACTGTCTGTGAGTCTCCCGAGTGGGCATTAAAAGTATGTATTCTTGTGGGAGGGACGGCTGAAAAACCTCCTTCAGTGTTATCCTGCTGCCTAATAAGATGTGATTATAGGATTTAGGTCTGGCCAATCAAAGACTTCTCTCCAGGGCCAGGAGCCTTTGAGGCTGTGTCACAGAGATGCATGACAACTGAGACAAATCTCAGCACTGGTGAGAGTCCACCATCAATGACACTGGTGACAGTGTCCTGTTCAAAATGACTCTGGCTAGCTTGGCTGGCCCATTAAGCCGTGGAGCACAGTGGAGCAACTGCTCAGGAGACGTGCCTGTACGGTGCCAAGGTTCACAGGAGGATGCCTAGCCAATTGTTAGCTACAGTGAGCCTCACTTTCCTCGACCTAAGCAGAGTGTGAGGAGACAAATTCATGTGGTCTATAAACTGCGGGTCAAAAAAAAGCATTTTTATAAAACATTGTTCCACAACTGGGATCAAAAGGTGTTTTCTGGAAAGCGCTAAAGAATAAACAAACATTTTAAGCTCTTTGGACCACAAAATGGCATCCGCTATAACTACTTAACTCTGCTGTAGGAGGAAAAAAGTGGCCATAGACAACACTCAAGGGAAGGAACCCTGAAGCAGACAGTTCATAAACTTCTCATGTGGTATGAAACATTCTTTTGACCATTTTCAATCGTGTAAACTGTTAACAACCATGCTTAACCTGTAGACCAGAGACTACAAGTGGAAGGCTGGGTGTGGCTCCAAGGCCACTGCAGATTCCAGCTCTCAGGCAACGACTTGGTCCAGTTTATGGCGTGCTATAATTTGAACGTGGCATGTCCCTTCCAGGCAGGTGTGCCTGAACAGCTGGTCTCTAGCTGGTAATATTTTGAGAGGTTGTAGTACCTTTGGCATATGGGGCCTGGCTTGTGGCTGCAGGCCTCCAGGATAGACCTTTGAAGGTTACAGCCTGACCTGCTCCCTGACCCCCTTCTGCCTCCTGGTCTTCCGAGAGATGAACAGGTGGCACGGCCATGTCCCTCCTCGATGGATAGAGTTGTCCTTGTTGCATTCCCTCCTGGCTGTGACAACCGGTCTGCCTGAAGTCTGCAGTCTGAACAATCCCTCCCTCAAATCGTTTCTGTCACAACAGCTAGTAAAATGGGGAGTGGCTCAGGTGGGGAAAGATGTGCCGTGAGGGCCTGAGTTCGGATCCCCAGTACCCACAAAAGCTGGGTGTTATGGGACCCCAGTGTAGACCAATCTAGCCAATCAGTAAGCTCTGAGTTCTGGGAGGTACCCAGCCTTGATGTATAAAGTGGAGAAACAAGGAAGACATCTATGTCAACGTCAGCCTGTCCTCCACACACATCAATGTGGGCAAATGCACACATACACCTATACACATCTGTATCCTCCTCAACACTCTAAAAATAAGTAATGAACCCGTGTCCATAGATTGTTTCCCTTGCATCCATGCATTTATCTCTCATCTCTCCTTAGGCAACCAGAAGTTATTCTGAAGTACTCTCCAACCTTTGACTATGTCCTGCTTCCTGGAATTTGAAGTCCTTTTGCCTCCAATTCCTGAGTGTGGTTCTGGGTGTGTCTAACCTTGCTAAACTAATTTTTCTGGAAATCAATGACAGCACCTTAAAAGGTAAAAAGAGATAATATATTACTAAATAACTGGCTGGCTAAAGACCTCCTAAGTAGGAGCTGAGGAGACAGGTCCACGGTTATGTGCGCTGGCTGCTCTTGAAGACGATCTGGGTTTGACTGCCAGCACGCACATGGTGATTCAGGTCCAGGGGATCTAGTGCCCCCTCTGGCCTCTGAGAGCACTGGGAATGTGGGTGGGCACAGACATATATTGAGACAAACACTCATATACATAAAATAAAAAATAAACAAATCTTTAAAAACACACCAAAATAGGTTCTTTTTTTAAAAAAATATAATATTTCTAAGGTTATCTTAGCCTTGTGAAGCAGAAGAAAGAAACGGGGTGAAGGACAAGTCATTATAGATATGGCCAAGGGTTTCCAACAGCACCCAGCAGCTTGACACATGTAAGAGATGCTTTCCTCCTCAGAAGCTGAATCAACCAACCCAGTTGGCACCTTGAGTTTGAACTCTGGCTTCCAGGATGCTAAAGAACTGGTATCTCTTGTATAAAGATGCCAAACCTGTCTGTAATTCATGGCAGCATTTAGGAACCTAGTACACAGTATGGACCAAAAAAACAAAAAGGTTGAGCCCAAAACATGGCCAAGTCTTAAGCAGCAAAAACAGGTTGATAAAGGTGTGTAATTCCAAATTCAGCAAAACAGACATGTCCTATAAGGTATGTGATTATAGGGTGTTGGCATAGACACATTTAAACATGGTCTCTTTCAACCAACTGTGTAGTACTGCTAACTCCATAATTAGAGGTTATGTCGTGGCATACTGTTAAAAAGTGATCTCCCACCCCGGCGGCAGGCAAGCACTAAGACGTTTTTCCAGGTGGACCACATCAGTTTTCTTTCACATTTAGCCTTTTACTGTGTACTTCCACATGCTAGGCAGTGAGCTAGTACCTTAAATAGACTAATTTGTGTGGCCTCTACAGATCTCTGCGGGGTAGAGCTTATCCTTGTTTTACAGAGAGGACCCTGAGAAAACCAGGACACTAAGGGCCTCACCCGCCTGGGATGCTGCTACCTTGCTAAGTAGGAGAGGCTGGTCCTGAGCAGCCCTATGCCTGCTCTTACTTGGTAGAGAGCCTTTCTCTGCTTCGATGAAAAGAAAGCAGAAAACATGGGTCACTAAGTCAGTGAAAACAGTAGGAGGGAAGTAAGGTGGAGAATGGACACGCAGGCTTTAAGATACCCAAGTAACTGCCATGCTTCCCAGTCTGAGTAGGTCCTGTTCTGCTGAGTCCAGCCATCATGCATCTCGTGTCTATGAATCTCATCTTTCTTGCTACAGTCTACAGCTGTCCACAGTTCCTTAACCTGCCAAGAAGTTTGCAAACGCCTGGGCCTGATTACAAGGAAGAACAGATGATTACCAAGCCAGCGCATTCCCTGCTGCCGGGTCAACAGCCTTCTCTTTGTGTGCGAAGGACAAGGACACAAACTGGTTCTGATGACTCACAGGTGGAGAGTAGGAGGGAGAAAGTCTGAGCACTGCCTAGAAGCAAGCTTTCTGCCTCACCAGACACACCAACAATACAGCAAGGAACAGAGGATTCCAACTCCGCGTCTAAAAGCTTCACCTGTGAAATCCCAGCTGTAGCGGGGACTGCTTTGCCGCGCAACTGCACTACCCTTCTACTTAGTCTGGGGCAACTTTTTCATTGGGAACTTTTGTCTTATTTTATGATCAAGAGCTTTCTGAAAGTAACTGTCATGAGGACTTAATTGGCACCTATATCCAGTCACTTGGGACTCCACTTTCATATGGCTTTCAAGCGACCGGACAACTCTTGCCTTTCTTCTTGCTGCACTTTTCAGCTGACCTACAGCGTCCTTCACTACATTAGACATTCTGCTTTTGAAACCTTGAGGATCAGCGAGGCTGGAAGCATCCTTCTGTTTACTTCTTCATGTCAGAGGGAGTCCATCTCCTGACTTCTAAATGCCTTTGTTAAACACCATCCTTTCTGTCACTGAGCTAAGCCTTCTCTCAAGATGCAGCCAGACAAGGGCCACAGTACACAGAGATGCATATAACCAATTATCCTACAGCTTCTATAGAAGTTCTACATTGCTTGCAATTCTAAATAAACAGTTATTCTTAAAGTCAATTCTAAAAATACATTACTTCATGGGCTCTCATTTCCTATGATTTTTCATAATTCTCAAGAAATGCTATCATAGGGTTTTGTTGTTGTGTGTTTGGTTTTTGGTTTTTTGAGACAGGGTTTCTCTGTCGAACAGTCCTGGATGTCTTGGAATTCTACAGACCAGGCTGATTTTGAGCTCACAAAGATCCTCCTGCCTCTGCCTCCTGAGTGCTGGGATCAAAGGTGTGCATCACCACTGTCCAGCCTATCATAAATTCTTGAAACAGATAAATGGGCTAAGGTATTTGTTGCTAAGCCTGACAACCTAAATTCAGTTCCCAGGACCCACATGGTGGAAGGAGGGGACTGAACCCCACAGGTTGTCCTCCGACCTTCGAATGCCTCTGTGCACAAAAACAGCCAATGAGTAAAGGCAGTAACGAGGCTCAGTCTTGTTCAAATCACACTCAGAAATACAGGGTTTGTTCATCTTATATTTTCACTAGGTTGGAATTTTTATTTATTTATTTTGCTTTTTCAGGACACAGTTTCTTTGTGTAGCCCTGGCTGTCTTCGAACTCATGTTATACACTAGGCTGGCCTTGAACTCAGAGATCCACCTTCCTTTGCTTCTCAAGTGCTGGGATTAAAGGTGTGCACCTCACTGTCTGGCTTTGGAATATATTTTTAAGAGTTATCTTTATTTTATGCATGTGTTTGCCTGCATGTATGTAAATGTACCATGTGTGTGCAGTGCCCCTGAAGGACAGAAGAGAGTGCTGGATTCCCTGAACTAGATGGTTGTGAGCTGCTATGTGGGTGCCGGGAACTGAACCCTAACTTTCTGCAAGAGCAGCAGGTGCTCTTAACTACCAGATCATCTCCCCATCTCCTTCGAAGTTATTAGAAAAGGGAAGTCAGAAGGGAGGAGAAAAATCTTAGTACATTAATTATACACAACACCGTATCTTATTATATTTTCTTATACGTACATAATGTATTTTGACTATATTCATTCCTTTAAAAGACCTTATTTTGACTACAAATGCTGAATTTGAAGGAAACTCCTCATATATACATTATAGTATTTTCCTTTTATTTTGGCAGGTAAAAATAAAAGATGCAGGAAGTCTGAAAACTTAAATGTGGGAAAGCACTCTCCCAGAATTATAAACAAAAGAAAACAAAAGGTGAAGGTTCTTTTATGGACAATTAAGCCATAGAAAAATGCTTCATTCTTGGGAGCTGGCATAGTGCCTGGAGGTTAATGAAGAATCTTCAAAGCTATCTAAATCTGGAGATGATTAGGATTATCTAAGAAGAGAACAAAAACAGTTCTTGGGCAGCAAAAGTAACAAGAATGCACATTATTCTGTTCTGCTCATGTAGTGTAGTAGTAGTGACACTTTGCAACAATCTGATATACGTGTGTGCATATATGTATACACACACACACATATATATATACATGATTTAATGGATGCACAGCTGTAATCACAACTATGTGAGGGGCTGAGACAGAAAGATGGAGGAGCTGAGACTCACCTAGGCTACAGAGTGAGTTCGAGGGCAGGCTGGGTACCTTAGTGAGCTCCTTGTTTCAAAAATTACTAAAAGATCCGGGGATAGAGCTGAACAGCACGGTGCTTGTACTCTAGGGACTATGTATAGCCCCAGTTCCTCAAATAAATAAAGTAAATATAAATTAATGGGAGCTGTGTTTCTTGTTGCCATAGCCTACCCCTTGTGCAATCCTCTACTCACACACATACCTGAATAGTAAGTGGGGGAGGTAGGTAAAATAGTCTCATGCTTGGTCTGCAATCTTAAGATAGGATACTGGGCACGACTTCCAAGAATGGGCTGTAGTTAAACTTAAAGGGTGACTATGATGTCAATGAGTAGGGAGCTGTCTGTGTATCATGCTGAGTGATGCTCTACACACTCTGATTAGAAGTCCTCTTTCCTGTGTGGCAGAGACGAACTGCAGCAGAGTGCCAAGACCGCTCAGGGGTGACAAGTCCATGCTGGCCTTTAGTCTGTCTAGTGTGCCATTTGATAGCAGCAGAAGAATCCACTTCTGGTGAAGGCAATTCTAAATCAGATTTTTCCACTTTACTACTTTATTTATAGAAACTGGGCTGTTACAAAAACTGAAAAACTAAATCAGGAGCTGGGTGGTGGTGCATGCCTTTAATCCTAGCAGACACAGGCAGATCTCTATGAGTTCAAGGCCAGCCTGGTCTACAGAGAGTTTCTGGACTGCCAGAGCTGTTACACAGAAGAACCTTATCTAGAAGAAAAAAAAAGTTTTCCTTTTTCTTACTTTCTCTTATTTTTAATTTTCTGAGACAAGTTCCTACTACCGAGGCTCAAATTCATGATCCCTCCTACTCAGCCTTTGCGTGACATGCTGGGATTACAAGCATGCATGTAATCCCATGATAAACTGTAACCTTTTTAGTGTTTGAAACACAGTTATTATTCTGTAACCCAGGCTAGGCTAAAATTTGTAATCCTTCTGCCTCAGCCTCCTGGGGTTACAGAGGTGCCTGGCGTACTTTTCATCCTTTAACCTTCCACCCCTACACTACTTTGTAGAACTCCCTCACTCTTAGGAAGTCTGCACGGTGCTTGGGGAGGCTGAATGGAATACACCATCACACATCTGGTTTCTCTCCGGCCACACTGAAGAATGAACCTCTGCGGAGATTAGAAGAGACTCCAGTTAGGCCTTACATATTCTAGGGAAACATGAAAACTTTCATCAGGAGGCCTCCACCGTCTTGCATGCCCTGATCTCACCAATAGGGAGCAGCTACTTCTGAAGGAACCAGTGATGTCTCCAGATGCTGGGGGCTGGGAGTTTCACTTTCAGTTTGGGGCAGAACTCTTGCTTATCGGTGTGAGAACAGCCTTGCAGGAGCTGTAACTGCCTTCTGTTATGGAAGCATAGACCATTTGGCTCTTATCAGATGGGTGTGAAGACAGTTCTGAGGGCTCACAGAATTTCAAAGAAGGTACTTTGCAGGTAGGCCTTCACTAACTTCACTGTCCTGAGACGCAGCTCCTCCAGACCTACTACTGTCTAGAAATCCCACAGCAGTGGTGAGATGTAGGGTTCTACAGAGACAAGGGTAAAGCCAGGAAATGTATTCTTAGAACAGCAGCGTTATTTAAAATAAAAAAAACTGCCATGACTGTGCATCGGGATAGCTACTCTGTGGTACGTCTGCTGTTGCTTTTGGTGTATTACTTTAGAGCAAAAATTGTATGGGTTTGTGAAATAATGCTTGAAATTTTTGGATATTTTGTGTATAACAAAATTTCAGATCTGTGATTGGGCTGTGTAGCTTAGTAGAGTATGCTCAGCATCACAATGTCCCCAGTTTAGAGCTCAGCATGAAATGAAAACAGACTGAAAAGCTGTCTTATGTAAGGTTCATGGGCAAAGATATCAATTGTTGAAAATCGTGAACTATTCAAAACTTCACAGAACTACAATGGCCAAATTAACACTGGAGAGGAAAGAGGGCGACAGATGATTCCAGAAAGGTGGGCTCCAGGGGTGGTGGGTATTGCCTGTCACCATGGTTGCCATTTTCCGACAGACAAGTTAGAGATGAATGGGAAGATGAAGGATACCAGCTACAGACACTTGACTTCCAGCTGCCAGGGCAGCATCCTCCAAAGCTCCACCCACATGCTGCTTCCCTTCTGGAACCCCACCAAACACCCCACCTCCAGCTGGAATTTCTTTCCCGAGTGCCACTGTGCTTTGAGTCTTTACAGAAGTATGAGGATGTTGTTCGTAAGCATCTCTGTGACTACATTCTCTACCTTCCAGCTGTCTCCACGTTTCTTTTCCGGCGCTGACACCCTTCGGCGTTCTGAACTCCCTTTAGGATTCCCTTCTCTGCTTCTCCACAGCTGAGGGTTGACTCCTCATCCTCACATCAGTGCTTATGGACAGATGCTGCTCAGCACACAGCTACTAAGTGAATTAGCTAATGACAGTTCAAGCCCCACCAATGTTCTAACATAGAAAATAACAGTTCAGTTAACACACATTCATTGAGCCCATGAATTCCTACCATTGCCTTAGGCTAGGAATTTGGATACAAATATCAGGTCAAATGGATTTTTAAAGATGTGGCAAACAAGAACACTGACACCAGAGTCTAAAAAAGATTGTGTGTATGTATGTGTGTGTGCTTGCACGCGCACACGCGATAGGCAAACATGACTAAACCCCAAACTGCAGCAAGTCTGAATAGCCCAAGGTCTCCAGCGCCCTAGACTGGCAAGTGCTGCCCACTGAGCTGCATCAGTATACTAGAGGACAAGCGACTGTCTCAGTAAGTCACCCAGCCAGCCTGGCCTTGAACTCAAGCTGTAGCAGCTCAGGCAGACCTTGATCATTCTCTGGCCCCAATCTCGATTACAGGTGTGCGCCACTATGCCCCACAGAAGGAGACTGTGGGTGACAATAACTAAATATTTAAAGGTAGCTAGTAGAGGATTCTGAAGAGTCCCAGCACACAAATACTAAGTGTCTGAGGTGACAGTTATGGGGTGACTCTGGTCACTACACATTGTGTACATGTATTGAAATGTCACACAGTACTTCAGACAGATGCTACGTGTCAAATAAAAGTTAAAAAAATGCGACACTAGAAAGAATTAAGGTAGCAGTATGCCTTAGTTTATTGTGAAATTAAGATAAAAATTCACTTTTCTGTCACTTTCTTTTTTAGGATTTTAACATTCTGGGTTTGTAACTTTTATAATTGGAAAATGAAGAATATAATAAAATTAAAAACAACAATATGGGATTAGGTCATGATAGAAAAGCATAAAAAGAGCCATATTAAGAATTAGCATTATGAGTTGTGTGGTGGTGACACACACCTTTAATCCCAGTACTTGGGAGACAGGGGCAGGCAGATCTCTGTGAGTTTGAGGCCAGCCTGGTCTATAAAGTCAGTTCCAGGATAGCCAGGACTATTACACAGAGAAACCCTGCCTTGAAAAAAAAAAACAAACAAACAAATCAACCCCCTCCCATTAGTATTACTGGGCTAGAGAGACAATTCAGCAGTTAAGAGCACTGGCTGCTCTTCCAGAGGACCTGGGTTCAATTCCCAGCACCCACATGGCAGCTCACAACTGTCTGTAACTCCAGTTCCAAGGTACCCGACATTTTCATACAGATACACATGCAGGCAAAACACTAATGACCATAATATTTAAAAAAAATTAGCATTATGTTGGACATGGTGGCACATGCCTTTAGTGCCAGCACCTAGGAGGGAGGGCAGAGGCAGATGAAGCTCTGTGAATTTGAGACTAGACTGATCTACATTGTGATTTCCAGAAAAGTCAGGACTATGTAGAGAGATCCTGTCTTGACACCCACTCGCCCCCCCAACACATGTGCGCACACACACACACACACACACACACAAAGTCATTGCGCTCACCCCTGGGGGACACACAAAGTCACTGCGCTCACCCTGGGGGACACAAAGTCACTGCACTAACCCTGGGGGACACATACAGTCACTGCACGCACCCTGGGGGGACACATAAAGTCACTGCGCTCACCCGTGGGGGACACATAAAGTCACTGCGCTCACCCGTGGGGGACACATAAAGTCACTGTGCTAACCCTGGGGACATATACAGTCACTGCGCTAACCCTGGGGGACACATAAAGTCATTGCGCTCACCCCTGGGGGACACATAAAGTCACAGCGCTCACCCTGGGGAATACATAAAGTCACTGTGCTCACCCCTGGGGGACACATAAAGTCACTGCGCTCACCCTGGGGGACACATAAATTCATTGCGCTCACCCCTGGGGGACACATAAAGTCACAGTGCTCACCCTGGGGGATACATAAAGTCACTGCGCTCACCCTGGGGGACACAAAGTCACTGCGCTCACCCTGGGGACACATACAGTCACTGCCCTCACCTTGGGGACACATAAAGTCACTGCGCCCAAGCTGGGGACACATACAGTCACTGTGCTCACCCTGGGGATACATAAAGTCACTGCGCTCACCCTGGGGACACATGCTGTTTTTAGTCCTCACATCTGGAGTGCACTCCTGCTGTCTTCTGCAGCTTTGCTTCTGTCACTGATCAAAATCAACACTAGACTTCCCTGCCACTTCTCTCCAAACACATGGAAACTTATTCTGACTCTTCTTTCTCCACTTTAGTGGCTTGCTTGTTTGTTCTTAAGAAATCAATTTTCAAACTCCAAAATGGTCAACTTTATTTGATATACTGTCAAAATCACTGAAGTCAAAAGTCTTGGGGACCCAGAGTCCAGTCCTTTGTCCACCAGGCCACAGGCAAACACAAGGTGCACATGGCTTCCTCCTCCTCGCTTGCTGAACAAGGAGACTGTAAATGCACTTCCAGGTCCTCCGAGCCATGGAAGCTGTGATTCTGAATGCTCCTTGCCACCTAGGAATGCAAGGCTGACACACTGGAGGCTCGGAATTTGTGGGTGGCTCTCTATTCCTGGGGCCACTTTCTTCCTTTGGATTAAGGGGTGGAAGTTTATTTCTAAAGTCTCTTACTTCTGTTCTGACAGCATCCTGGCCTTAGGCATCAGCCTCCACAGCTGTGAGAGCCATGTCTCTGCTGTTTAAGCCACATGTCTGGAATTTGCCATGGCGAACCAACCAATTAACAGTCACCTTCCCTCCATCTTCTACCATTGCCTTAGAGCAGCCACAGTAATTCCTTCCTCTAGGCTGACCCCTCACTAGCCCATCACTGAGTGCAAAAGGGAGAACTAGATCCTTGAGCTGCCAATGACTGGGAAACTTCAACAAGCTGTTCCACCTCTGTCAGTAGGTTCCCCGTCAAGCAAGGCCAGCAACAGTAGGGTTGTTTCAGCAGGGTAAAGTATTTACAATAGTGTCTGGCCACTAGATGTATTTGATGAAGGTTAGCTGTTACTATCTTTAACTTTTTTTTGAGATTTTATTTGTATTTTATGTGTAAGGGTATTTTGTCTGCAAGTATGTCTGTCTACTACAAGTATGCAAAGCGTGAGGCCAGAAGATGATGTCAGAACCTCTGGAACTGGAGTTACAGATCGTTGTGAACCACCATGGGAATGCTGGGAATTGAACCTTGGTCCTCTGGAAGAGCAGCCAGTACTCTTAACTGCTGAGCCAGTTCTCCAGCCCAGCTCTTACTATCTGTTACATTATCAGAATGAGCCTAGACTGTTGCAAGGAGAGGGCTGCTTGTTTGTCCGGCTGCCCAGAACCAAAATAATCACACAGAAACTATATTAATTAAAACACTGCTTAGCCCATTAGCTCTAACTTCTTATTGGCTAACTCTTACATCTTAGTTTAACCCATTTCTATTAATCTGTGTATCGTCTCGCAGCAGTGGCTTACTGGCTAAGTTTCGGGAGCATGTCTTACTCTGGTGGCGGATCCATGGTGTCTCCCCGACTCTGCTTTCTTCCTCCCAGAATTCAGTTTCCATCTTCTCTGCCTACCTAAGTTCTGCCCTATCAGGCCAAGGCAGTTTCTTNTTGGCTAACTCTTACATCTTAGTTTAACCCATTTCTATTAATCTGTGTATCGTCTCGCAGCAGTGGCTTACTGGCTAAGTTTCGGGAGCATGTCTTACTCTGGTGGCGGATCCATGGTGTCTCCCCGACTCTGCTTTCTTCCTCCCAGAATTCAGTTTCCATCTTCTCTGCCTACCTAAGTTCTGCCCTATCAGGCCAAGGCAGTTTCTTTATTCATTAACCAATACAAGCAACACAAGGAAAGAAGGAACTCCTACACCACTAGACCACTAAGCTGCTCGTGCCATTCCCATGCTGAACACCCACCACCGAAGGACAAACCCTTAGTACGACCTGGAGGCACCACATGTACTGCAAACTGCACTACCAAACTTGGTGAACTCCCCACTGCTCCCAATTCCCAGGCTTGCCCTCTACTTTAGTGTCCTTGCCTTCAGCTGCAGCTGGCTAACTGCTGCTTGTTCTCCCAGGATCTACTCGTGTATTCCCTTCCAAGGGGCTCTTTCTGATCCTCTTGGTTTGGATTCATTGTTCTTTTCCTGCTGTGTGCAAACCTGTTTAGCTCTCACCCACTACACTGCTTCTCTACTCCCACTAGACAGAGGCTCCTCAAGATCAAGAACCCCTTCTTTGGTTTTGTTTCTCGCGACAGGGTCTCTCCATGGAACAGCTCTATTTGTCCTGGAACTTGCTTTGTAGACCAGGCTGGTCTCGAACACACAGAAATACACTTGCCTCTGCCTCCCAAGTCCTAAAGGCATGCACCACCACTGCCCAGTTCTCCTCCTCTTCCTCCTCCTTCTTTTTTTAAATAAGTGTAAGTCCAGTAAATATCAGGAAATGCCTGAGAGACAGAATGGTCCTGAACTCTTGATATGGCTTGAATACATATTTTTCACAAGCTCATATATTTAAATACTTGGTCTCCAACTGACAACAGGGAGCCTCGCTGATGCATGTAAGATACTGCCGATGGGCCAGTAGGATGCAGTGTGGGTGGGCCTGCTTCTGGTCCGGTTCTCTGTTTCTTGGTTGGTCAATTTGTGAGCAGGCTTGTCCATGCACAGAATCATGCCAGCCACCCTGTCTTCCCTGCCTGATGATGCTCAGTTGTGTCTCCACCATGTGTCAGTACAAACCTCCCCTCCCGGGAGCTGCTTGATCTGTTATTTTCTCATAGTAACAAGAGAAGAAACCAGGGTGAACTTTCTTATGTAGTGAAAAGCCTAAATGGCATCACTCTAGCTATTTGTTTCTCCAACAGAGACCTTGTTTCTGATGTAAAGAAAGGGCTTTCCACAAAGAAATTCCTTCATTTCTCTTACATTTTTTTTAAATTTTGAAAATAAAGAAGTACCATTTAAAAGTTTCCCATGGGAGAAGTCCTGTTACAAGGTTGCTGGACGCTTAGTAGGGCTCATAAAGGAAAAGGAGTTCTGCATTATCAGACAGCAAAATCTGTCTGGTTCTAGCCCCAAATCAGCTTTTAGTCCTTTTCCCCTAAACAGATAAAGACATGAGAAAGGACAGTGTATTTCAGTGATCTTGTTAAACTCAATAGACATCGCAGATGGTGTGGACTTGGGTTGGACACCAGTTTTGGCTTTTTTCTATCAGTTCGTCCACTGATTCATGTTTAACTCCGTGAGTGTAATGAGCAAGCAACAGTATGAATTCACTTTAATAGATGATATTAATTCAGCCATAGATATTTATTCAACATCTTCTACATGGCAGGGAATAGGCACTCTATGGTAGCAGAATTTAATTATTTCCATCAGACTATTCTTTTTTCCTAGAATAACATGCTCGGGAGACAATGCTTTATGCACAGGAGACCTTTAATAAATGTGAGCCAGATAAAACTAGAGACTAGAATGGCATACTGAAGGCAGGGAGCAAAGCTGAGCAGCCGGGAGCACTTCCAATATGCTGTGCTGACAGGTGGTCTTCACCCATTGCCCGCACTGTCCCACGTGGTTAATCCCGCAGTCACAGAACCAACAGCCTCTTCCCTGGAGATCACGATAGCACACCCTCAGACTTACTGCCTGGGAAGAAAACCTTCACTTGTGGGGAGAGCTGGGACATAGCTCAATGGGTACAACGACTTCCTAGCATTCACAATGCTCTAGGTTTGATGTCTTTTTTTATTTTTCTGGTACTAAGAACTGAACTCAGAACCCTGGGCATGGGAGGTAGGCTCTTTACCATCTGAGACATAGCCCCAGCCCTACGTTTGACCACTCTTTTTCTTCCTTTTTAAACAGACAGAAGGGGGGCATCATCAAGGAAGTGGAATCTTTTCTTTTACATTATTTTCAGCAACGGGTATATAGTGAATGGCTCCTAAACGCAGCCCACAGACAAGACTTTTCTTAGCCCAGCTTTCTGTGACAACTGATCAGAATTCTGTTCTGCCCCACACAGGGTTCACAAAGGTGAAGCGGTCTTTGCTCTACCAGCTGCTAGTTTCGCAGCTTCTCCAGAAGAAAGCCATCCCAGACCACTTTCTGCGGTAGATGCACCTCACACTACACCTGTGGGCTAAGCAGCTGTGTCAGAGGCCACATGACTCACAGGGTTGAAGGTATTTCTCATGTGACCTTTTTAGAGAGTGTGTTGTTCATGGGGAGTAAGAACAGCACTGCTGGGAGCACAGGTGAGATATACATACGAGAGTAATGGACACTGAGGTTCCCTGCCAGGACCTTTGCTGTGACAGAAGGTCATGGTAATCCAGTGAAGAGGGGGACACCTACAGGCAAAATCAGGTTTTTTCTACAAGAAGTTCTTGAGTCCCTGTCAATGTCTTACCAAGTGCTCAGACATTTAAATTTCTCTTTCTTTCTTTCTTGCTTGCTTTTTGTTTTCTTGAGACACGGCCGCACTGTATATACCTGGCTGTCCTGGAACTCACTCTGTAGACCAGGCTGGTCTCAAACTCACAGAGATCCACTTGCCTCTGTCTTCTGCATGCTGGGATTAAAAACTTTCACCACCATCACCTGGCATACATTTAAATTTCTTAATCACTTTCAAGGCCTGTTGTCCCTAGCAAGGGCTTCTAAAAGGTGGGGGAAATGATAGTAAAAAGGTCTAGGACTTGGAGAGAGCAGAAAAAAACACCAATAAGAAAAGAGGACTGTCTCAGAAGTAAGCACTCTTTTCTAAACTGGTGTGTCTCCATGTGCAAGGAGCTGGAGGCTTGCTTCAACAGGACATGGGGAAACCACAGCGTCCAGACTTCACTGGGATGAGGTAACTTACTTTACTATTCACTCTGCGGTCAGAGCTCTCCAATTTTAAAATTAATGCATTTTACATTACATTAAAATGAAGATCAATTTTGACAACATTTAGATGAAAAAAAAGCCACCAAGCCTGAGAGATGGCTCCGTAGTGAAGATCAGTAGCTACTCTTGCAGAGGACCTGGGTTTGATTCCCAGCATCCACATAGTAGCTCACAACAAGATCTAACTCCAGTCCCAGGGGACCTGAAACCCTTTTCAGAACTCCATGGGCACTAGGCATGTTGTACATATACATACATGCAGGCTAAACACCCATAAATATTAAATAAAATAGTAAAAACTTCAACAGCATGGGAAAATGATGAAAAATTACTGTTCAAGAAGGATGGGATACGGCTGCTTAAGTCAATGTGTACATATATTCTCTACCATGGCAATGCATACGGAGGTGCTTGACATCCAGCTGAACCTGATGGCCTCCTTCTCCATCCCAGAGCTGACCCACCAGCATCTTACCAGCATCGTCTCTTGAATATATGCAGGATCCAATGGTCCCCACCGCTAACTCTATTTAGTTCTGTAGCTACTTAACCTGTCACTTGAGTGTAGATGGTCCGCCCTGAGCCAGCCTTACTGTCCCACAGAGTATTCAGACCAATCTCTCTGGGTAGAAACCTAATAATGTTCCACCCTTGATTAAACCCTTCAATAAATTCTCATCTTGAAAAAACAAAACCTAAACAAATTCAATATCCTTCCCTTAACCCCAGGCTTAGGAATAACCTGCCGACACGCTTTGACCTCCTCCTCACATTCTATTCCTGGACCACTGTCTGAGCCACACCGGCCTCTCTACTGTTACACAGCCTGGGGACTAGCCCTTCATCCTTTCTCTAATTTGAACCCATTCAAGGCTGAGGGTCACCCCAAGGACTTCTAGTGTTCATCCTGGTATGAGTATATGGCTCATAGGACTTTTCAGTAACAAAAATGGTCTCACTGGGTGCTTGCAGCCTCCCCTTCACTTCCTACACTGAACATTCCTTGAAGCAGAGCTGTCTGCACTTCTGCATCAGACCTCAGACCTCAGACAGTGCTTGGTGTAGCAGGTACTCAAGGAATGCATTTCTCGACTAGTTATGCCGTGTTTCATGTTCCTATGGAATTAAGGATTGATGGTTTACAGGCATTTACTATTTAAATGAAATATTTCTATTTTGGAAAGTGTTTCAGCAACTGGATAGTTTGTAAAAAATGTTCTCAGTGGCAACAATTAATAAATGGGAACTCCTGAAACTGAGAAGCTTCTGTAAAGCAAAGGA
>LOJH01002468.1:1402-18684 GCA_001685095.1 Ellobius talpinus
AAACTCTGCCTTCCTTCTCCCAGCATTCAGTTTAGTTTTCCCCTCCTAGCTCTATTCTACCCTATCACAGGCCTAGACAGATTCTTTATTCATTAACCAATCATATTCACAGCATGTAGAGGGGAATCCCATGTCAGAAAGGTGCTTTGCGGTCTGCCATGAATATGATTTTTCAGTCATAAAGGAGCTTGAAGTCATGCTATTTGCAGGAAAACGGGCCAACTGGGGATGGTCATCTTAAGGGGATTAAGTCAGACTCACAGAGACAAGTAAAATGTGTTTTCTGTGTCTCTGGTCATTTTCTTTCCTCTAGGTGTTAGTGAATGCCTTCCTACTTCCCTTGGATCAAGGTGGTATATGATAAATCTTTTTCCATACACCTACTGTTAACCCACCTATACTGTTAATGTTTACAGTGAGTTTTTTTGTAGGGAGAATATAGCTGGATTATGTTTTTTAACCTACTCTGCAACTCAGTGTGTGAGGGCTGTTTTGTTTTTAAGATTTATTTATTTTTATTTATGTATGTGTGTTTGTATCACTGTGTATGTGTAGGAATCTTCTGAAAATAGAGGAAGGTATGGGGTCCCCTGGAACTGGAGTTACAGGCATTCATGAGCCACCAGTATGGATGCTGGTACCCAAGCCCAGGTCCTCAGCCAGGTTAAGAAGTACTCTGTAATCACTGACCCATCTCTCCAGCTTCAAATCTGAGTTGTAAATTGGTGTTTAGAGGTTGTTCACTCTCAACTGAGCTACTGATGGGCCGTAGCTTATGTCTCATGTTCTCTTTGTTGTTTCCATATCTCCATTTCCCCCCACTGCTGTCCTCTGGGTGTTGAAACAGCTTTTGGGTTTGCTTTTGATTTATTTATAGCATTCTTTGAGTGTATTTGTCTGGATGTCTTTTCTAGTGTTTCTCAAAGTATAACGTTTCTCACACACATAGCTTACCGATGCTCAGCTAGGGCATTCTTATATTCTTATGTCTCTCCCTTCATGTATCCCATTTATAATGTAATATCTTGCTTTTCCTCCACATATACTGAGAAACACATCACATGGTAATTTTTGCTTCAACTGTCAAACAGTTTTGAAAACGTGGGGAAGGCTTACTGCATTTATTCAAGCTTTTCCTTTCTCACTGGTATTCTAGGATTTTTTTCTTCTAGGGGAGGGGTGTATGAGTAAATAAGCCCTCTCTTCATCCATTTCTTTACTCCCTCCCTTCCTCCCTCTATTCCTTCCCTTCTTCTCTTCCTCCTTCCCCCCTCCCTCACTCCCTTTATTTCCTCCCTCCATGCTCCCCCCAACTCAGGGTCATATAGCCCAGGCTAGTATGGACCTTGATATGTGGTGAAGGCTTGTCTTGAGTTCTTCATGATTCTCTCTTTACTTCCCAAGTGCTGGAATGGCAGGCATGCACTGTTACTCCCTGATGTGATGTTGTATTTAGCATATGCAACCTGATGTTATGGTATAGCATATGACTGCTATAGCCAAGCAAATTAACATCTCTGACCTTCCTTTTAGTACATTTGTATCATAGATTCTTTGATAATTTAATGCATGAATACAATGATTTTAGATTTTATCCACACACTACTTCCTCACCTTCCATTTCACCCTTTGTTTGGTAAGAGAACCCAAAGTTTCCTTCTTCAATGGAATACTACCAAAACAGTCCCATGCTTCACAAAGGACATCTAGCTTTATTGAGCCAATCCAACCGTGGGTTTGTATCAGCTGTTCCTTCCCATATCCCCTCTTTCCCTACTGCAGGCACCTACTCTACCATTCATCACTCAGTGTATTCCGTGTTGTGTAGATACCACATGTAACTGATACCATGCCATATGTTCCTTTCTGTCTCTAGCTTCTTTTACTTAAGCCATATCCTCTCATTCATCTATATTGTCACAAGAGTTCAGATTCATTTCTTTGTATGGGCTTCTTAGTAGTCACATATATTACAATTCATTCGTTCAACATGACATATAACACTGCATATCATGAGAGAATGGGAAATGTAACTTCATTACCTTTGCACATACTCTCTGAAGAAGGGCTGCTAGGCCCCAGTGCTGTTATACTTATATTTGGGTTGTTTTGAAGGAAAGCCATATTGTTTCCTATAAGGACCTGATGAAGTTACAGCTCCACCAGCAGTACACAAGGATTTGTTTTTCTCTCCATCCACCCTAACACCTGCTAAATCTTGTTTTTAAGTAATTATTTTTTGTGTAGTGTATGTTTATGTTGATGTTGTGTTTGTATGCCCATATGTATGCATTGTATATGTGCATGCATGCATGCATATGGAGGTCAGAGGTTGATATCATGTGTCTTCTTCAATAATTGCTCACTTTATTTTTTGAGACAGGATCTCTTACTGAGCCTGGTACTGATTGACTGGTCAGTGAGGTCTCAAGATCTCCCATTCTGCCTCACCACTGCTAGAATAATAGGTGTATACTACCACGCCAGGCTACTTAGTGGGGTGCTGGGGATCTGATTCCAGTCATCATGTTTGCACAGCAAGCACATTAACATCTGATACATCTATCTCCCCTATGTTCACCACTGTATCTCTGTTCTATCTGTTCCTACAGCTTGGAGGTGATATCTCTTTGTGGCCTTGTTTTCCCCCCTTGATTAGTGCTTGGTGACTATCCTGCTTCCCTTCCCCATGTCTTCAACCATTTCTGTGTGACCTTTTCAAACAATTTGCTGTCCTTTGGAATAGTACCCAGTTAATAACCCTACCTTTGCAGTTATGGAAGTCATTCTGCCTTTTTGTTCCTGTTTCCTAGCACATGAAGATGCTTTGGAGGTGATGCATATCATTCATATCTGATGCTGAGCTTTGATGTGACAGTCGCTTACAGTGGTCATGTGAAGGGCAGTGTGGAGAACTGTTCCCCTAGGTTTCCTCTGTATGTGTGTGCGTGTGTGTGTATGTGTGTGTGTGTGTTATGTACATGTGTGGAGATCAGAGGACAGTTTGCAGGAATCAGTCCTTTCCTTCCTCCTTGTGAGTCTTAGGGATTGAGCTCAGGTTGTCAAACTTGGCAGCAAGTTCCTTTACCCACTGAGCTATCATCTTGCTGGCTCTTTCTAAAAGTTTTATCATTTCAAGCCTTCCATTTAGTCATTTAGTATAATTTTAAAATTTCACTCATTTGTGTGTGTGTGTGTGTGTTTGCAGCACATGTGTATGCCACAAAATGCACGAGGAAGCCAGAGTACAATTGTGTGGAGTCTGTTCTCTCATTTACCATATTGGTCCCAGGGATGGTATTCAAGTCATCAGGGTTTGTGGCAAGTGTTTCTGCCCACTGAACCAGACCCCCAGCCCCTTGATTCATTTTTCCCCATTTGCTTCTCTTCTACTTGGAGAACTTTGTTTGCATAATCTTTTATGGACAGTTTTGCTAGCAACACATTATTTTATCCATCTTCCTTTTTTTGAGACTCTCTTGATTTCTTCTTCGTTGATGATAGACGAGTCTGGGCTGATAGTTCTGGATGTTGGACTTTTTCCCTGCATGTGTAAAACCCCATGATGCTTCCTTCTGATGAAAGACTGCCTACATTCTAACTGCATGGCCTCATGGGGATACCATTGTACTTTGGCCCCTCTAACCCATTGAAGAGTTTTGTTCTCTTTAATCTGACTCCCTGCAAGAAGGTGTGTGAGGTGTCTGAGTCAACAGTCTTGGGTTAAAACGTTTTTGAGGGCTATTTCAGTTCTTAAATCTGTAGGTTTGTGGGGTTGGGTTTTCCTTCTTTTTTTAATTAAGCAGTTTTCATTGTTTCTTTATTTCTTCACCCCACCAACTTTCTTGTCTTTGAAGAGCTCTGAGACAAGGCAGGGAAGTCCCTTTGTCTTGGTCTCCTGTGTCCCCAAGGCTTTGTTCATTTGTTGTCCTCTGTCACTTTTCTCTTCATGTTCACACTGTATACTTTTCCTTTAATTTCTAAAAAAAAATATTTAGTTGTGTGTCTGTGCATCTTTCCATGTCTATGTGTCTGTGTCTATGTACACATGCCTATGTGTGCCTGAAGAGGCTTTCACATCCCATGCATGGGAGTTATAGATGGTTGTGAGCCATGTGTAGGTGCAGGGAGTGGAGCAAGTTCCTCTGGAAGAGCAGTCGATGCTCTGTGCAGCTGAGTCGTCTCTCCTGCTCCTGGCTGCAGGTTTCCCATTACTCTATCATCTAGTTCACCCATCCTTGCTGCTTCCCTCCATTCTGCTCATCATCCTATGTCTTGGCCTCTTTGTTTCTGAGAGTGAATTCTTGCTATTGTGTTTCCACTTTGTTCCTGTTTATATCTTTAATTTCTGCGCTAAATTTTCCTTTCCTCACTCATAGGGATTTAGGTTGAATTGTGAATGTAACTGGTCATGGGAGAGTTGGGTTGTGACTGCCTTACAACTCTTCCTGGTAATTCTAACACTCGTTCTTCTAGTTATTCCCTACCACATGTCCTTCCTCAGTTCCAGGAGTTGGTAGCTGTGTGATGAGACACCTTTTGGCTCCGTGGATGCCAGGATGTTTGTGTATGATGTTAGGGGACCCTGATTATAACGTTTTGCTTTCCTGGTATCTGGTGAGTATGTCACCAGGAAGTAGATCTGCCAGTCTGAGCACCAGCTCTGGGGAACCAACGTTGATTCCCTAGAAGTTTCCATGGCACGGAGGTGAGATATTTCTCATGACTGCTGGACAAGGATTGGACATTTTCCTCTCTAGTGGACCTCCTGGGACCACCCTGGATGGGAAGGAAGGAATGTCTTGTTATTGTTGCCTAAGTGGCCTCTACTGACTTGAGTGGTGCAGAGTGTCATAACCCTCAAGCAATGGCCCAAAACTACTTCTCCAGGCCCCTTTTATGCACCCTAGAAAACAATGTGGGTGAGGCAGTAGCTCTCCACTGCCAGTGTAGATGTACAAGTCCATATTTCATGCGTGCATGTGTGTGTGTGTGTGTGTGTGTGTACTCCTTTGTATGTGTAGGCAGGTGAGAGAACAATCTCAGCTTTCATTCCTCAAGCATTGTCCACTACTACTATTACTACTGCTACTTCTAAAGCAAACAGTACGATCTCTCACTGGCCTAGAACTTGCCAAGTAGTCTATGGTGGACTGACTGGTCAGGAAGCCCCAGCCAGGGATCTGCCTGTCTCTGTCTCATCAACACTTATAAACATGCAGCACACACCCAACACATTTTAAAGACTTCTATTTATTTTAGTATGTATGTGTGTGGGCATGCAGGTGTGCCGTGATGCCTTTGTAGAGTCAGTGGTTAGCTTATAGGAGACAGTTCTTCCTTCCACCATGTGTATCTTGGCTATCAGACTCAACATTGTCCATCTGGAAGTGTAAGCACTGAGCCAGCTCCCAAGCTTATTAAGAATGCATTTATTTTATTGTTACCTGCGTATGTGAGTGTGTACACATTATGTTTGTGTGTATGTGTAGTGTTTGTGTGTGTGAGAGTGAGTGAGTGTGTGCACAGATGAGTGAAGATACCCATAGAGGCCAAAAGAAGGTCTCAGAGGTCCCCTGGAGCAAGACTAAAGGCAGTTGCACTGCCTAAGGGGAACCAAACTTGGGTCCTCTGAATGAGCCACATGTGCTCATAGTCACTGAGCTGTCTGCCCAGCCCTTGTGGTCTTTTTGATACCACTCTCATGTTTGTGTCGGGGGTGTCTCATACTGCCCTCCCAAGTAAGAAATCTCGAGTGCAAATGACCTAATAATATCTGAGTAGAGACCTCAGAGAAAAGCCTCCACTCCCCTACATACTTGTGATGGGAAAGCAGACAGAAAGACCGCACCGTGGAAGTGGGCGCCACATCAGAGAGGAGCTTTTCTGTGTTGTCTTTAGCGTAGCTGGTACTTCGGTAGGCACACATTCTGAGAGCACCTGTGTGGTTCAAGAGCTGGAAGTGAAGCTGGGAGAAGCCCCGAATGAAGGGCCTGGGCAGGGTGTTTTGACAGCCCTCCCATATTCATCTTCACAGTTTGAGTCAGTTGCTTCCAGCATCAAAGATGCGATTCAATCCCTGCTCCCTGGCACACAGTTATTTTCTTCATTTTCTTTTCTTGCTTTGCCATGGCAATGAACCCTGCAGGGCCTGAATCATTATGAGCCCAACCAAATGGTGTGTCCGTGGGGGTGCCGAGTGCCAGCTCCTGGCGGAAGCCTCTTCTGTCACATGTACAGAAGGAAAAAAGTATCCTGTGTCATTCAAATTCTTAAGGTGTTCCTTCTGTTGGTTTCCAAGCCAAAATCATCTGTTTCCCGAATTGTTTAGTTGAAAACTATCATAAATTCCGAGAAGCTGTATTTGTAGTGGCAGATTTTCTTGTCCTGTCTTAAAATTATGGATTTCTCTACTGTTCCTGTGATGGATTTGTTCTGGGGTGCTGTAGTAACCACATTTTCATCTCAAGTAGCTAATTATGCAACATGACTTATACAGGCTTAAGTGTAATTACATTTAGTATGTAGATTTCAGAACCCCATTGTAGGGGCACAGGGTTGAGTTTAAATACAGTCAAGGAACAAAGATTTTCACTAGGAAGAGAGCTGTTGTAAAGAGACCTACCCTCACATTTAAGGCAGGCAGAGTTTATATGCCTTAAAAGATTTCGTTAATGTATATCCATTCATGGTTGTTTTATACACATTTAAATGTGACAAAATACAAAACCATTTAAACGCACATCCACAATTCTTTTGTTCCTTGGGTGTTCTTTAACAAAAGGACTCAAGAGAAACCAAAGGACTGATGGAGGAAATGCTTGAAAGGCAGTTTCACAGTTCTAGAGTGGAGTCAAAGTACAAGTGCCTTGCCCAGGGAAAGGACGCTGAGTAGCAGGCTTTCCAGTGAACACGGCCCCGGGTATATGCAAACATGAATGCGAGCACATTCAATAAAAGGCACCAGTACTTTCATAGGTTATTCTATTCTATTCATGTTCCGCACATGAAAAAAGTGATTCCATCTGTTACTTTCTGATCCTAACAAAAGAGGAAAAAGAGGGGAATCGTTTTGATCAATGTCCTTGTAATTCTTAGACTTGGTATAAAATAAATCATGGTGTTAGGGCCCCTCATTGATTGAGGCTAAAGTGATACACTGTGGTCCTTGTGGTGACTTGGATGTTACTTGCTGGGCACCCAGGACTTTGATTTGGCTGGTTACCTGCTGTGGCTTAAGTGATGCCAGATAATTATTGGTGCTTCCTGGTCACAGTGGCCTATTCCACACCTGCACCCTTTTGTTGGCTGCCCAACAGGGATGCTGGATATGAGGTCTCCATGAATAGACATCCTCTCTGAGTAGTCCTCCGACACCAGATTGATTTATGGATGTATCGGGCTCGTTGTTAGCATGTGAACCCTTAATTAATTTAAAGTCCTCTGTAGAGAAATTAAACCGCTGGTTAAGATTTCTAACAGACTCAGATGGTGCGAATAAAAGGGAAGCCAGTCATATGAGTGGATTTACCATGGTCACTGGTGTCTGTCTTTCACAATGAAGCCTGGTGTGTGGATAGGAGAGCACAGCCTCCAGTAAAGAATGGGCTGTCAAAGAGCCATCCTACTGTGGCTCCTAACCCAATTAGGCTTGCTATTTGGGTTCTAGTTTTCTATCTGTGGAGTTAAAGAGGAAGTCAGAAACAGGCATGGAGCAGTAGGAGGAGGATGGCAGTAAGAGGAGAATCTGTATAGATGTCATAAACCTCCAGTTAGATATTCCCTCCAGCCAGTCGTACCTACTCCGGGAGTTAGTGTATATAAATGGATAAAAGAAGATGCTTAATGCTCAGGAAAATGTGCATGTTTGTATGCGTGCGTATGTGAGCTGAGTGTGTGTGTGTGTATGCATGTGCATGTTTGTGCAGAGGACAGAGGTGAACATCAGGTATCTTCCTTAATTGCCCCACCTAAGCTTTTGAGACAGGGTCTCTCACTGAACCTGGAGCTCACAGATTTGGCTAACATGGCTGATTAGTAAACTCTGAGAATCTCCACCCTAACCCAGAGCGAGCATTACAGATAATGCCATGCCTGCCCTCTTCTACCATTGCTGTGGATCCAGGGCTTTCCCGACTGAGCCATCTTCCCAGCTCCATCTTCAAGAATTTTGTTACTTCAAATTCTGTCAGCAACAAACTTAAATACGTTAGAGGTACGAATATCAGAAAGAAACTACTCAAGCTTTATAGTAAAACAAGCATGAGTTCTCCTTTAATGCTAGTTTAGAGGAAGACTTTCTGCTCATGATTCAAAAAGTGATTTACTTTTAACTGACGGATTTTACATAAAGACTTTCCATGAAGATATACACAGAGCAATAAAGATAACCCCCAACGAAGAGGGTGATGGGGGAAAAGCATCTTAGAAATTGGAGATTGGGGGCTGTGCAAATAACTCAGGCTACAGGTGATTGCCACAGAGGCAGGAAGACCAGATTTTGGGTGTCTAGGACTCACATCAAACACAAAAGAACTTATCTGGTGACATGCACCTGTAACACCAGCTTGTGATGGCCAGAGACAAGATTATCCCTAGAGTTTTCTGGTAGCCTAGCCATGTGAGCCCTAAGTCAATCAAAGAAACTGTATTGGGTATTGGAATAAGCTATGTAGTGTTACGGAGGAATGGCACCTGAGATTGTCCTCTGGCTTCCACCCACATGTGAACATGCACACACACATGTGAACATGCACACACACGGGGGAGGGGATGGAGGGAGGAGGAGATGGGGAGCAGGGAGTCAACAAAAAAACCAGAAAACCCAAACAGACTAAAATGGCAAAGAGAATATACACAGAAAATGCACAGCGATGATAGATAATATACCATGGGAAGAGGAGAAAATAACCAAACTCAGTCATCATTTTAGACCCCCAAATAAATTGCCACCAGGCTACCATCTCTCTCCTATCAACTGGTGAAAGCCAGATAGTGTCCCAAAACCGTCTGTCACACAACCTTCTGGTGAGGTTGTGGTGAAAGAGAACCACTCTGCTGCCAGAAGCCATGTACATCAGTGCAGTTCCTGAGGGATTTCCTGCCACCCAACAAAGTTACCCATACACTTGTCTCAGCTTTGGCCACCCTGTGCCCAGAGCGCTCCTGGACAGCGCACCTGTGATAATATCATGTGCGCATACATAAGGCTATTGTTTTTTGTAGAGTTTTAAAAATGTGTTTTATATTAAGCTGCTTATAGAGTGTACTTGTGGAGAGGCACACATGCCACAGCATGAATGTGGAGGTCAGAGGATCACCTGTGGGAGTCTGTTCTCTTCTTCCGAAGTATAGGTTCTCGGTGTCCAATTTAGGCCCTGTGGTAAAGTTCCTTTATCCAGGAGTCACCTGGCCCATGCCATTGCATTACCTTTTATGATTGAACAATATTTGATTTCGCGTAATTGCCTATTCTCGAAGGCCTGTCTTACTACATAGTGCATCTACACAGTATAGCAGTCTGTGCAGTTGTGAGAAAGGAATAAGGATGGCCTCTCTGAACTGACAAAATCCTGATATTGGTTAAGTGTGGGAAGCAGGACAGCAAGAGTACAGTTGGGCTCTTGTTCGAGAATGGAGGGCATCTCATGTAAGCAGACATGTGTGTGCTTATTTATGCAGAAGAAAGCCACGAAGTCTATGCCAGAAACTAAAATGCATGGTAGGAAAGGAATAGGATGGAGGGCACTTCCGAGTGTAAACATCTGTGCAGCCCTGAATGATAGAGTCAACACCATACTTCCCCCTTCCCCAGACTCAAATAACTAAATCCCGTCAGCATGCACTGGAGCCCCTAATCAAATACAGTCATTAATGTACTCTACCTATTGATATGCATATTGTATGTGACATACTGTAACACATCTAATACGTTAGGTAAATTTTAGTATATTGTTTATCTTATGTTATTTATATAAATTTAGATTATATCAACATAAAATATATTATTTAGCTAATATATTAGATAAACAAATAAAAATATCTAACATTGTATTTATTATATAGTTGGCCTCACTTAAAAACTTGAAATATACATGTTGCAACATGTATTATAGTATGTAATGCTTGATATATAATCTATATATATTAAAAATGTTATTTTTATTAGGACTTTTTCAAACGAATATGGAGATGTATAGCTGAGGAACAGAGATAAGGGAGGATGCTAATCAAGCCTTGTTGGGTTTTGTTGAAGGCAAGCCTGGATGGTAAGACTTAGTCTTCTGGAAGAGTAGTAACCCCATCAGAAATAGGAGAGGTGTGGACATGGATGTGGAGGAACTCTATTTAAGCTGCCTCAGCATGATTCCTGTTAAGATGTCACGATGCTGATATGAAAATAGCATTCCAATGGCATGCCTATGTCAACAAAAGAATCTAGTGGCCTGAGTGATACCTAGTTCCAGAGAAATGCTTGTCAATGTGGATGTAATACTCTCAAATCTGTTCCCTTTCCTCCAGCACCCTCATGTTGCAATATGTTTCTTTATGTAAAACAATAACATTTTAATTATTTTCTCTGGCTTGATAAATACCACAACAGAGGCAACTTAAAGGAGAAAGAGTTTATTTTGGCTCACAATCATGGTGGGGAAGGCATGGCTTCAGGCTCAGGAAGCTGGCTGGTCACCCTGTATCCACAAGTAGAAAGTAAAGACTGAGCAGAAAGTAGAACGTAGCTGTGAAGCCTCAAAGGCCACCCACCTCCCCTGCGACCCACTTCCTCCAGTGAGGCTCCACCTCCTAAAGGTTCCAAAACTTTCCCAAACAGTGCCACCATCCGGGGATCAACTTGTAAACATGAGCCTGTGGGGGACAGTTCTTATTCAAACTACACCAAATAGAAAATGTGATCAGTCCCATCATTGGCAGTGATGCTCCAGCTTCCTGCCACCCCCAAATCCAGAGTTTATCAAGTCCACAGAGTCCTCAGAAATGAAATATCAGAACCCTGTGTCTCTTTTCATTGTGGCTGGCCTGCAGATCCAGCTGTCCACCCTCCTGGACTTGAACCCGTGCATGATAGGATAGGATAAACATCTTCTGCTTTCTTTTCACAAGTTTGTGTTCACAGCCTCTAGCAACTGTCTGGACTTGTGATGCAGACACACCCGAGATCACCCAGTAGTAAAACTAATTTAGCAATCAGTGGAGTGTTCATGGACAGACTTTGTTTCCTCTGTCTAGAATGTCAGGGATCTTTTGATTTATTTGTTCTGCAGTTAACCATTTCTTAGATATCTCTGACCTCTAACCTACTAGAATTGACTCAAGAAATAGCATGCACATGTATCCCTGATAGATTAGTGTGTGTTGCTGTTGGTCAAGCATAGATATTAGACACCGTCCTAAAGATTGGCTACATACTTTGCATTATGACAAATAATTATAGAGTTGGGACTCAAGTCTTCATCGAAAAAGTATCTTCAGTGTCTAGCCCTCCAAAAGACTTGTAGACACGTGGTGGAACATTATTTTATTGTTTGAAATTTTACTTTTTAATTTTTTTTGTGTGTGTGCATGCCTGTGTGTGTGTGTGTGTGTGTGTGTGTGTTATGGGGAGGTGGTATATGCACATGAGTGCTATATCCAGAGAAGCCAGAAAAGGCCATTCAATTTCCTGGAACTGGAGTTAGAAGAGGTTTTGAGCCACTTGACCCCTTGATCTGGGTGCTGGGTACTGGACTCAGGTCCTCTGCAAGAGCAGTATGCACTCTTAAAGCATGAAGCCATCTCTCGCCCCTTTAATATTATAGGTTTGACCTCACGAAAACTCACAATGTTACAGAGGCATTTTGCCACAGTGTACTTAACTTCCCATTAAGAATTTCTTAAACTCAATTTTCAATCCAGTGTTCGCTCCTCTTGCTCCCTGCATCCACTGACATGCTTACTAGAAAGGATCCAGCAAGGAAAAGGCCATTTCTTGTCATTTGAAGACAAACAGCTATTTTAAGTGCTATTTCTTTTTTAAATATAGCCCTTGGGGAATTCCCTTGTTAATTCCCATCTCTCTGTTCCAGTGCCAGATTTCTGTCTTTCTCTCTCTTGCTTCTGCATTTTGTCCTTTTATTTTGTCATTAGGCATTGATGGGGATTTAGATGTTGTCTGGTCACTTGGGGTATCCCCTTGCTCTATTTTATTGGAGCTGAGAGGGCAAGAGCCTGAGGCTGTATATTTGGTCTGCCCACGAGACTTCATCAATAATATATGCTTTCCACCAGAAGAGGGCGCCACATTCATTAACAATAACATCCATAATCCAAGTTGAGTTCTTTATTTCCTTAACAGGTTCCAGATGAGGTCCCATTTGACCTCATGAAAAGACATGGTGCCTGTCTTTTGGCGGGAGGAGGCTGCCTTATGAACTAACACCACAGGCCAACGGTCTAAGGATGCGGTCAGCAATGTAATGATAGATGTGTCAATGTTGTTCTCTATGACAATAACCAGGACAATACCAACAAAAATTATAAAATGGTTTGCCCCCTCTCCAAAATCTGTATTTTTTTGGCATTGAAAGGATTGGATCTTTAATTAAGCATGTAATAGTCTTCTATTTATCATGCCACAAAACAACTGCTTCCTTTTATGGGACTGAAAAGCAGCATGTTTCCTTTCTACTGTAACCTGAAGTTATCTTCAACAGCACCCTGCCTCATCATGCTCCCTTTATCTCTCCATGGACCTACCCCGGTGCCTAGAACTGTGGTGGAAAACCCTGGTTCATTTGGATATTTATACATAGGTTCCAGAGTCTTAAAATTACAAATGTGTCATAAGCTGTTAATCTGTCAGCAGCCATTTGACTCTTCATCCCAGATTTACTTAGGAGGCTGAGTAATCTTGTCACCTGAGTTACCCACAGAAGAGAGGGTTATGTCTCAAAGGGGACAGGGACTTTTTACTGCAGTGGCAAACCTGGAAAGGCATGTCTGCGTGTGAATTGCGTAGATGAGTATCTCAGAGCCAAGGACCATAAATAGAGTGGGACTTCGTATTTCACCTGGAGCTCAGCGGCAGCGTGTATCCCTGGCAGTCCTGAGGTCTAGGTTCAATTCCTGGGACTGAATCAAAGGGAAAAAGACCATGACTTTAACAAAGAAAGGAAGAATGTTTCAAGAAGAACATAGATGCTTCCAGAAGTTTTTCCCAGTGTACCAGTGCTATTCTTTGCCCATCGATCGCCGCAATGCCAAAATGAATGCTTGATGCTGAGTACGGCAGCACACTAAGGGTGATGCTCCAGCCAGCAGGTAAACTCCCTTTTAATAGCAGCCATCCTACAGTCATTTGGGGACCCGTGTTGACCACAGTCACAATACACTCTGGGTAATGGTGACAAGGGCTGATATTTGTGGAGCTACTTTTCTGCCTAAGCTCTTTCTGATGACTTGGAGGAAGCATTATTATTATTAATTCCTCATTGTACTCATTCAGGCAAGTTAAATAACTCGCCTGGTCTCCCAGCTAGGAAGATACAGAGCTGCTGTTTGAACTCCAGCTGCCCCCGAAATCCAAAGAACTCAGCCACTGCTCCGCACTGCCTTCTGCCCTTAGTGAAAGCTCCGAGGGAGGAAATGTTACATTTTCCCTTTAAAATTACCTTTTCTTCTCATCTTCAAGAGAATTGTTTTTGTGTGAGTTGCTGAGAATTATAGAACATAATCTGCCCGTGACAAAGTAGATTAAAATTTATCAAACAGGATAAATATTATTTTTAATGTTTGTATTCATATGTGTTAATTATGAGTTAAAGATGACATTTCATATACAGACATAATGCATTTTGATTTTTGCCCCATTACCCTCTCTTGTCCCCTTTCCATTACTACTGACCCCTTCTTCTTCCTCTCCCTCACTCATCCCCTTCCCTTTTGATGTCTTTTTAAGTGACCCAGTGGTTTTAATTAGGGTTGCTGGTAGGAGCATGGGTGAGCGTTTATAGGAGTATAATGTGGAACCCTAGGCTACGGCTGTCACTCAGAAGTAGAAAACTTGCTTTCCATTCTTGAGGCGCTAGCTTTAATCCCTAGTAGTGGCATCTTAGCCAGGAAAGGAAAAAAATAAAAAAGCAAGTGAAATCTTAACAAATACAGGAACTTTCCAAAAAGATGCAGGTGGCTCCAGGACATTTTCCTCCATGGGGCATGGGCATCATGCACCCATTAATTGCCTGGAGATTATATGGGGTAGTGAGACCTCATGAACCACCCATGAAGGACTGTTGATAAGAAAAAACTCCTGCAGGTAATCACAAATGAAAGACGCTTTTAGCTGAGGTCTGGTGGTTGCAGGTTCTTTGTTCTGGGAGGTGAGAACGTTAATGTGCCTCTTTGCTTTGGCTGCCTTGTTTATCACTTTATAAACAACCCACAAGTCTCACAGCACAGCCTTATGCATAGACCTTTAACATAAAACCGTGGAGCTGCAGCTTTGCAGTTGCTGTAACTGCTGAACTCTACCAGATCCGTTTCTTATCAGATTAGCTCGTTCATGTTACACAGCAGACTGAGTGTCCAACTGCAGGCAGATGGGTTTCTAGTACTGGAGACAGAGTTGGGAGAAGCTAGTCTCTCTCTCTCTCTCTCTCTCTTCTCTCTCTCTCTTGTGTGTGTGTGCTCTCTGTGCTGGAGACACATTTGGCGGGCCACACACAGTTATGACTGAGTGGGGTTCACTTTAGAATAAAAGTTTTAGGCTTAACAATCCCGAAACACTCCCATCAAAAGTCCCTATAGGTGAAAAAGTCAAGACTGGATGCTTATAGTAGCAGTCCTGGGTTAATACTGTCAAAAAGGAAAGCTGTGGCTGATAAATGTGACAGAGATGCACTTGGAGGGGAGAAGACAGGGCAACCCCTGTAGCTGTTATGTCAGGAAAACTCTACCATTTCCTAGGTCAACTTCCCTCCAAGGTGAAACCATGAACTTTGTGCCTGCAGACCTAACGGGAGCAGCAGGGATTTCTGTCTCCATCACTGTAAGGGAGATGTGCTGTAGCAGGGCTTGTTGAGGAATTTAGGAATTGGGGTGGAGAGGAAGCTCTAGATAGGGTGCCAACGGTGATATTCCATGCCTTGCTGAACTGCTCACTTCAGTGACTCAGATTTCAAGGTCAGGCTATGAACTGGAGGGAAACCTGGTGTTTCCTTAATGTTGTGAAGGACAAGAGGTGCCACTTGCAGATGTGCACACACTTCGCAGGAATATTCCTGCTTTATGACAGTAGATTCAGGTCTGGGTGTGCAACTCTGTAAGCAGGGGAGAGCTCCCCAGCTTCAGGACTGCTGGGAAGTGGGAACACCAGTCTGTTCTCTGGCCATGGCTGTCTATGGTGCCTTGGTTGGGGCTGAGCCAATTCCTTCAAGAAGTATTGAGGGGCCCATTCTTTATCGGGAAGTAGTCTAGGCTATTTGCTTTGAAAATTGGCACTTCCATAAAGAGCAGTCATCTCTAAATAACATTAAATAAATAACATTAAGAAAATGCACTCTGTGTGTATGTTTGTGTGTGGGGGTTCATGCATGTGTGTGTGCACACAGGCACGTGCATGCACAGATGTATATTGGGGGATTTTGCACATATGTGCAGCTGCACTTATCTGTGTGTATACCTGTGTGGAAGCAAGAGGCTGACTTTTAGTATGTTCTTTTACTCTATATCTGGTTTGTTGAGGCAGGGTTTTCTAGGTAGTCTCCACTGTCAACTGGACATAGCCTGAAGAAACCTGATCTGACTGCACAGATCATACTGACCCGTGGGCATTCTGTAGGGCATTTCTTTGATTGCTAATTAGTGCAGGAGGACCAAGCACACTGTGGGTGGCACTGTTTCCTGGACAGGGGGTCCCTGACTGTGTAAGAAAACTAGTTAAGTTTGAGCCCATGTGGAAGCCAGAAAGGAGTGTTCCTCCATGGTTTCTGCTGTGCTCCCTTGGCTGTGAATAAGTTCCTTGGTCAGAGGTAACACTGTGCAGAATAACAATCGGGCTTGCCTTCAGGTTCTGCTTGAATTTGGTATTGACTTGCCTCAAAGGTGGACTGAAATATATGCAATGAAATAAACCCCTCTCTACCCTTTTGAAAGGCTGGGGGTTCCATCACAGTAACAGAATGAAGTTATAACAGCTGGGCTCCTACACAATTTAAAACCACTGCTTTGGCTAGCTCCTGGCCAGTGAACTCTGGGTGTCTGCCTGTTTTTGACTCCCAGCGCAAGTGTTACAGGTGTGCATGGCAATGTCTGGCTTTTACATAAGTGGATTGAAGCTCAGGTCCTCATGCTTGGGCTTCAAATAGTCTACCCATTGACTATTTTTTTTCCAAGACAGAGTCTAATATAGTGCAAGCTGACTTAGAAATCACCATTTAGTCTAGGAGGACCCTGGACCTCTCATCATCTTGCCTCCACCTCCAGAGTGCTGGAATTGCGGATGTGTTCTACCACGACCAGTTTCCATAGCACTGGGACTTGAACCCAGGGCTTTCTGCACGCTGGGTGAGCACTCTACTAATTGAGCTGGTTTTGAATGAGTATTAAACATAGAGACTAAGGATGTGAGAATCCTATCTCAGTGCTTGCCGTGGGCTGCAGGAGAAAGAGCTATTGTTTCAGTCTCCATTTCTAGTGTCACAATTCCTCCGGGGATCTGAAGAGGCCACATCAATTGCTTTACTGACTCTCTACCAACTCGGAGTACAAAATAGACTCTTCAGAAATGACCCCCAGAGGCAGCAGCGGGAGGAGAGAGCTGGGCCCAGTGCAGAAAGCATCCCTGATTCCACATAATTTTGGATCTCTCCACTGAGCATTGCATTAAAATCCCATTGGTTTTAAGAAACTGTAGCAAATAGACCCCAGCTGGACTAGGACTCTTCAAGAAGCGACCCCCTCTGCAGGATTTTCACATGGTAATGTGGCACTGTTTCAGAAAGAAAAGTTCTGGAAAGATCTCTGGTCACAGATCTTTCTCACAAAGGAATTTGACAAATTTTCAGTCAAGGAATGCACCTTTACAGGATAGCAATTTTGTGCATTAACTTGAGAGTCAGTGGAGTACAGGCTCCAGCTTGGTTGTGCTGAAAACCCTATTCGCCATGAATTTTCTCGTTTGGAAAGAAGAGATAATACGTTCTTTCCCCTAGGTTTTGGAGAAGTCATATATAAAGTGCTTAAAGTGCACAGGGAAGATGGCTCAGTCAGTAAATGCTTGCCATAGA
>LOJH01002468.1:26023-42865 GCA_001685095.1 Ellobius talpinus
ACACATGGCTGAAATAGCAGGCTGATATAGAAATGAGAAGCTGGGGAAAGGAAAGCTCAGGGACTGTGGAACTTTAGGGTAGGGTCGGGGTTAGAAGAGCTGAGAGGAGCCACAAATACTGAGCAGGCATGGAGGCCAGCCTGTACTTTTGGTATGCTAATAGGCACCACCGTTAGTCATGTGTCCTCAGTGTCTTTGGACCTACAGTGTGGGGGTAGAAGACACACATTTCCCAGTGGTAGGAGGGAGAGGAGATGCTCAAAATGTGATCTGTACAAGAGGGAAGGAAGAAAGCAGAACCAAGAAGGAACTGAGATAAATCTGAGCCAGGTTGCCCCTAGGGAGGAGGGGGGATTATAGGCTGATGCCAAACTTGTATTTCAAGGGTCTTAAAGGAAATTAAGAAAACCCTCTGTCTTTAGATCATTGTCACTCAAGGGACATGTTTGAGCACAGTTCTGAGTGGTTCCCAGTTGAGGGCTTGGCTGACCCACAGTTCTGACATCTGGACACTAGGTGGCACATGCCTAGCTTTGCTTCTAAGACTAAATCTTAACCAACAGTAAGATTTTCGCCTTGTAGGATAAAGATAGTCTTTGCCAGATTTGATGGGCAGACTGGGAAGAAGCTAAGATCGGACTAGGGTGTGTTACTATGTGCAAATTGTAAATATGGTCTTAAATCTGGTGTTTTAGGAGTGCTGCGTTTGAATCCGTTCTTAGATGGATTACTTAGATAAGCATCTAAGGTTAATCCTTGCTCCATGGTGACTTAAATAGTTTGTTCTCAGAGTCTAGCAAATATGATCATGTTCAGAGACAGACTTGCACTCTGTGTAAACGTCTAAGCAGAAATTAACAGAGTTAGTTGAATGGATCAGTTACTTTTCTTGTTTCCTAGTGACACCTGGCAGAGGTGGCCTAAGAAAGGGATGGAGAATTTCCCTCATAGAGCGAGCTGGCTGCAGGAGCTTGAGGAAGCTGGGCACATATGTTTACAGTCGGAAATCAGGGAGAGGGAGGGAGGGAGACAGAGAGAGAGAGACAGACAGAGACAGAGAGACAGACAGACAGACAGACACAGAGAGGCAGACAGACACGTAGAGAAATTTGAGGCTTAATTTTATCCATTGTTCTGCACATTGAATTAGTAATGCTGTGTACCTCAGAATCTTTCTCTACTCAGAAACAATCCTGGCAAGAGTAGTTAATTGCAATCAGGTCACACTGGAGTATGGTGAGCCTGTGACTAAGAGAGGTTAGTGTCATGAAGGTTGTGGCTATATTTTCAGAAGCTGAGAGAGGCAGCCCCTACTCCAGAGCCATGAGAGGAGGCAGGGCCCTGCTAACACCCTGGCTTCTGAGTTTTGGTCTCTAGAGCTGTAAGGTGGTGAAATTCTACTGTGCCAAGTCACTAGGATGATAGTCCTCTCTGACGGCACCCCTCATAGCTCATGCTGCAAGGACTTTCCACTCAGCTACAGTCTTACCCAGATAACAGTGTGGTCATGCTCTGACTGAAGGTCAGATGGAGTGAAGACAGGAAGAGAGGCTCCGGTATATCTCCATCATATGCATGTATGGGTCCCCTGCTCTGTTCTCTGCATCCCAGCTTTGACTAGGGTGACCCCTAAGAAGCTTTAAAGTACTACTAAGTTAAGAGACCTTTTGTTCATGCTAACCTGTGACGGTTAGTTTTGTCAACTTGACACAACCTAGAGTCGCCTGAGAAGGGAGTGCCCGTGCGGAATTGTCTAGATCGGGCATCATGTAGGTGTGTCTGCGTGAGAACCATCATGAGTAACTTAATTGAGAAGAGAAGTCACATCCTGAATGCAGGGATCACCATTCATTGGTCAAGCCCTGGGCTCGATGGAAGGGAGAGGACTTGAACACTGATCAGTTGCCTGATCCTGCTCCATTGACTTCCTTACAATGATGGGCTAGAACCTGGAATTGTAAACCAGATAAACCTTTGCCCTTTGCTCCTATAAGTTTCTTAGGCTTTTGTTTTTGTTGTTTGTTTTTTAAATCACAGCAGCAGAAATGGAGCTAGGACAGAGCCATAGTCAGCGGCTTACCTGCTCCTTTTGGTCTCTGTGTTTGCCCGCTGCTGCCAGCCTGCATGCTTGCCTCTGCCCCATTCTCCCATTCTCTCTTCCTCTCCATCTATTCAGCTTTCTCCTCGTCTCTGCTTTGAAATTCATACCTTTTTTATATCTGTTAGTAACATTTTCACCTAACCAGAATATTATTTCTTATGTAAAACCTTTTGCAACTACTACAAGCCATTCCAATGTTATTTTCCTCTGAATCTTTCAAAACACATAGAAAACTAGTGCTGCACCCAATGATGAGGGCTGGATTAACATGCACTGCCCTGGGTTTTATACCCAGTATAATAACAAACAATACTTATGGGATCATGCCAGTTTCTCCACAGAACCTGCCTGTTCCACTTAATGGTGGAAGGTAACTCTGTAGGATCCTGCCCTTGTGTGGGTTACACCCTAGACCTTTGTATTCATTTCCTGTTGCTGCCACACTCATCTGGCTATGTTTCATTTACTCTTCATTTTAAGGATTCCCTCCTCTCCCCAAATCACCTTAAGGGAGAAGAAGGTTACTTTGTCTCACAGCTTCTGAGGGATACAGTATTTCATGGCATAGCAGGCAGGGGAAGCATGGCGGCAGGAATAGGAAGCTGGCTGGTCACATTATATCTATTAAGAAAGCAGAGAATGAATGGGAAGTGAGGCTGCACTAAAAACTCCCCATGCCCACCTCCAGTGAGCCACTTTCTCCAGTGAGGCCGCACTTCATATAATTCCATGACCTTCCAAACAGCTGGGAAACAGGTGTTCAAATACCTGAGCCTAGAGGAATGTTTTCTATTCAAAATACACATTTGAAGGAACACAGATATCCCAAGTTCTACAGGTGGTAAATCTGGGCTGGCATGACTGACTGATTTCTTTGTTCCATGTTTCCTAAGGCTAAATTAAGGGTGTGGTCCAACAGGGCTCTTAAGAGCTTTTGGGAAGAATGATGCTTCAGGTCTCGTTCAGGTGGTTGGCAGAACCTGGTTTTACTAGGTTGTAGGATGAGATGGTGCTATTTTGATGCTAGGGGCCTGTTTATATAGTCCTTGTGTATTGGGCCTGTGACTCAGCACAATAAATCCACCTCATGCCTGGCATCCTGTTGCCCATTGCTTGTCTCTGCCTCCAGTAGAGAAATTTCCTGAATTTAAACTCTCTTGGATTAGATTGGTCACACTCTTACAATTCCTCTAGTTTAAAGTCTATAGCATTAATGACATCTGCAAAATTGCTTTTGCCAAATTTATAGTTTCTAGGGATTTAGGAGTAGATGTCCTGTGATGTTCATTACACCATCTTCCAGAGTCACTAAGAACCAAAACCACATGTCTTTTGTCCCTTAATTACCCTCCAATATACCTGAAGGGCCTAGTATATCAGTTGGTCCTAAGTAACTATAGTTGTTGATTGATAATTCATTGATTGATAGTCAACAAGGAACAATTTTATGCTGTTGAACCAGTCACTACTGAACTAAATTATATTTTGGAAAATGCTATTTTCCGAATTTCTATATATCTTGATGAAAATAGAAAGTATTAAGGATACATAGACTGGCTGGTGATCAATCTAACCTAGAAATGAGATGGCTCTGTGGAGAGTCAGGGTTGTTTGGAAATGCAGAGTCACCCTTCTGAGATTGGAACACCTGGGCCCACTGTTCTAGTTAGGGACACAATCTAGCAAGTGAGAGAATGAATACAGCCTAATGTATTTCCTCAACTGGTGATTCAGCAAGAGTTCAGAAGGGCGTATGGAAGATGGAAATGCATATTGTCATTCATGATCGTAAAAGTGTATGGATTCATGACCTTAAAAATGACTACGCAGACAGCTCTAGTGTAAAGCCCTTGCATCACTAGTGTGAGAACCTGAGTTCGATCCCAGACTGTTTTGTGATATTTTGAATGTGTTCTGACAAATAAAGCTTGCTTGGAGTCAGAGGGTAGAGCTAGCCACTAGCCAACCAATATTAACCACAGAGGCTTTGGAGGACTGTACATAGAGAGGACAGGAAGTAGGAAAGCACGGATGGGAGGGCTCTCATGCCCTTTCAGAGGAAGGAATGGAGCAGGTGGGAAAAGACTGGTGGTTTCTCAGCTTCTCTGACTCCAAGGAAGCTTTATTGATTGGAGCATGATCAAAATATCAGACAGCACCAGACCAGTGTGCAAACTGAAGTGTGGTGGTACGTGCTTCTAAGCCCAGCACTGGCAATATGGGAGGCAGAGGCAGATGGATCTCTGTCTCTGAACGTTCACTGGCCGGCAAGCCTTGTAAACTTGGTGAAGTTCCCTGCCAAGGAGAAATCCTGTCTCAAGTAAAATGAAGAAGATGCCTGTTTAGTTTCAATTTTCTTGCTTTGCTAAAAATATCCCAACAAAAAGCAAATTAGGTAAGAAATTGGTTTTGTGTTGTTGTCTTTTGGTTCTTTTCTCACAATTCCTGGGTACAGTCCATCATTGTAGGGAAAGCAAAGAAGGAATTTCCAGGTGGTCACTTCCCACTGATAGTCAAGAGCAGAGAGAACTGATTTCATGTATGCGTACTAGCCCTCTGCCCCTATATTCGTGCAGTGTAGGGCCCAAACCCAGGGAATGATAACACCCATAATATGTGTGGTCTTGCAAATCAAGACAAGTCCCACAGACTTGACATAGGCCAACCTGATCTAAACAGTCTGCCATTACACTCTCCAGGTGATTCGAAGTTGTGTCAAGTTGATGCTTAGAGTTAACCATCCCTATGCCTTAGCTATGACAACTGAGATTGTCATTAACCTCCACATCACATACACATGTGAGTGTGCACGCGTGCTGCATGTGCAAGCCAAATGCTTCCAAGACATAGAGATTAAAGAACACCATCACTACAAATATACTAAGCACGTGTCTTGAATAAATTCCAGTGAGACCTTGCTAAACCAGACTGAACAGGACACACAAACTGAGCTGTCTAGTTTCCAAGAGCAGGTTCTGCTCTGTGTTATGTGTGTGGAGCACTACTCTGCCCTCTGGCTAGCTCTCTCTCATTAGGAAATACTTCCTCTCTTTAGGTGAACTGCAAATAAATTTCCTTACATTGTATAGTGATAACACCACTACCACCTCTCAGTATGCTATGGAGAATGAGCTGGTGCAGTGTGCCTTGATGTGAGCAATTGAGAAGGCAAGTGGGGAGACAGTTTCTTGGTTAGAAAATATCTGGCTGTTAGGTTCAAAATTTAAAAGATTTTTTTTTACTATTTATGTAGATGTGTCTGTGTATACATACAAGTATGTGCAGGTGCCCACAGAAGTCAGAAGGGGGCATAAGATCCCCTGGAGCCAGAGTTACAGATGGTTGTGAGTCACCTGATGGAGGTGCTAAGAACCAAATTCAGGTCCTCTGTGAGAGTAGTAAGTGTTCTTTACCACTAGACATCTCTCCAACTTTTGGCTCAAAAAACTGACTCGAATGTGTAATGGTGTTGATGACTGCTCCATGGTTAACTGGAGGTCTTTGTTTCTTTTCTGTGTATTTTAAGTTTTTATACATCACACACAGATACACACACACACCACACACACACCGGACTGTATAGATACAAAAAAGTAAGAAAGTAAAAGTGAATAAAAAGTCAGCACACAAAACAGTAAGAAAGCATAGTGGGTTGATAGATGTACAGCAGCTTGGTTCTGACAGTAATAAATAGCAATAATTTGGAACAGGAGATTGTCACGTTACTAAGGGAAAGAGTGGGGCAGAGTTGGAGAGACCAGGATGGAGGGTGCAGGGAAAATGCACCTGAAATGTAGAGGGCCTATGATGATGTAAGAATAGTTTGAGCTGTTAACGTGGGGTCAGTTTGTAGAGGATCTCACATAACAAAAGCTGAGCAGGTTTCATTGCTATCACTGCTGCTTGCTTGTTTATTTGTCTGTTTGGGTGTGTTCCTTAGGTAATGGGAAGCTATTGAATGGCTGGAAGTTTGGATGAGAAATTTGAGACCTAGGACAGATTATAGGTAATTAAAGCTAGAGAGAGGTGAATAGGCTAGAAGGGTAATGCAATTATCCAGGTCGCAAATAATAGACACTTGAAACACAAATTGAAACCTAAGAAGTGCAAGATAGATCACTGGAGTTGTGTAGTAAGAGCCAACAGCCATCACGTCAGGGGCAAACCTCTGCATGGCTTACAGCAAGGATTCTGGAAATTCCTGCCACCCCGAGCCTAGAAACAGTGTGTATGAAACTATACCCATCTTTACATTCCCATATAAATTTTAGTGTCTCCATTTCCTAAACACAGTTTTTGAGCCATGTAGAAGTTGCCTGCTACCTGCTGTGTTAGGATCTCCCAGATCTGGCATAGCTGTTGTGCTTATGAACTCATGTCAGCCATGATTACTGGTACAGCACCCTCGTAAGATCAGACTGTTCAGTTTCCAGGATGGATGGGGAGGAACTCATGCCACCCCACCCCTAGCTGAGGAACTGTGGACTGTTGATCACCTCTGAGGAGAGTCAGTTTTCTTTAGGAATGTGGCCCCAGCCAGGTTGCCCAGGCTCTAATGGATTGCCCCACAACCACGCATATATTGGTAGCATTGACTGGACTCCACGGTTTGATGAGAGGAGGAGGGATAGAGGAGATGGTGATGAGGGAGATAGGTGGGGAGGGGATGTGTAGCCCTAGAGAACTTGGAGGGGGAAAGTGGTGGGTCTATATGTTTTACATATGTTGTATACATGTATGGCATTACCAAAAATAATAAAAAGTCATTTTAAAGACAAGCTTTCTGTCAAGAGGCTTCTAGAATCCTACAGGACACAAAAATTCCAACCAAGTCAAGAAGGTGTGGAAAATCACAAATCAGATCGCCGCAGAAAAGGGCAGCCTGGGGAAATGCCCAGGATGGTGGCTTCTGGAATTTAAGGAGAGTGTTGCAGATGATTCTAGCAGCAAACAGAGGGCCTTTGAAGATGGGATGAACCAAACAGGTTTAATGTGTAAGGCTACTTATGTGGGAGCAGGAAAGGCCGCAAGCTCAGGACCTTCTCGGTCCACAAAGGTCTGTGTCTCATCCTGGCTGTCACAAGCTGAGGGCCTGGGGAGTCCTGGAGAGCTGCTGCTCTTCCATCTACAGTGGAAGATGGAGGTCAGCTTAGGGTAGCCGCAGCAGTGACAGTGGTGGCCACGCTCACCAGCAGGAACTTAAGGCAGGCAGGCAGCACCAACTTTTCCTCAGATCTCTTTACATCTTACTTGTTCCCAGAAGGTGCAATCCATCCTAGAGGAGGGTCTTCCCCCTCACCTCAGTCAGTCCCTCCTGGAACTATTGTCACCTGGAAATGTTGTCGCAGGCTCACACTAAATTGTGTTCCTTAGTTGATTCCAGATGCTGTCAATATGGCAGTCAAGGTTCGCTTTCACAATGTCTGTTTAAATAATGATGGTGGTGGTGGTGGTGATGGTGGTGGTGGTGGAGGTGGAGAAAAATATTAACTTTTATCTGTCTGTCTGTCTGTCTTTCTATCTATCTATATCTATCTATCTATCTGTGTGTATGTGTATGTCTGTGTGGGGAGATCAGAGGACAACCTATTGAAATCAGTTTTTTCTTTCCACCAGTTGAGTTTGAGGTTCAAACTCTGGTTCTCAGGCTTAATGGCCAGTACCTTTATCTGCTGAGCCAGCTAGCCAACCCTCTATCACTGTGTCTTTATTCAAAGGAGCATATTAGAGTGCTTACTTCTTGCCCTACCATGTGGGGATAACCCAGGTATTCTCTATACAAACAGAAAGAATGTCCCCTGGACCGAAATTGGCAACCCCCCCATCTTGAACTTCCCAGACTTCAATCCTGTGAACATAAATTTCCATTTCATAAAATCATCCAGTCCATGGTATTTTTTGTTGTTGTTTTAACTCTCTCTGATCCCAGAGTCAGGCTTTGAAGTACCCCCTCTGTGTTAAAAAGAGGCCAAGTTAATGCAGTCGTGGCTCTCAAATGCCATTTTCACTCAAAGAAAAGCGAAACTGATGTAGAAATTACGCATTAAGCCTGGTGAATGCATAGGTTGGGCTGAGGAGATGCTGACAACATTTAATTAAACAGCAAACTCTTTGAAGGCACTAATGGAAGAGTTGTACAGGCTGCCTGTTACGTTTTCATAAGCACTCATTGTGAAGCAGGCTCTATATTGGCTTTTGTATGCATTATCCACTAGTAAAAGCAGATACCATGCTGCAGAAGCGGTCTCCACATTGCCCATAATCCTCTCCGCCATGGGCTTTGCTAGTAACTGGGGCTAGTAACTGAGTAACTACAAACTCCAGAACACCACTTTCAGAGGCAAATCCTATCACCCTGATAGCATTTTCTGGTTTTATTTGATCTTGAAAAACATTTCATTATGTTTAATTTAGGGAAATGAGATTTCCTTAATTACTATCAGTAGCAGCTATTAGAGGCTCAATTACACCCGCAAATTCATTTTTAAAAGCTTTATGGTTTTCAGATAAAAAATTTCAAGATCTAACTGCACCCATTAAAACTTACTGTCCCTCCCTCTGGTGCCCCGGCTTCCAAGAGCGAAGATTGGCTTTACAGGGCAAAATAAATAATGTCAGCCATGGAAGATTAGCCTAAGTGAAGCTTAGAAGCACTCATTTGAATAAATCAGGTATTTCATTAAACAAATTGGATCAACAGACATGATTGTCAATTTTTCTTTCTTTGGGCTTTCCCACATACTAACTAAAGATGTACAGGTGTGAAAGGTCAGGCTCCCCCTGGCTTGGAATGAAGGCGTTGCCCCTTCCTATGTGGGCAGAACCCTAGGGTGTATAATTGTGAAGTTGATTTCTATATGACCACTGTTATATCCAAAGCCACTTCTCCATAAGAGATTGTACGGAGAGTGCTGGTGTCCTGTAATTTACTGGCCCTTTAAATTACATCAGTAGATTCAAAAGTAATTCCAATTTTATATGTTTCTGGAATTGTTTTCTCATATAATTAGATACCCATTGGCATCCATCTGCACGTTGCTCTTGGTGAAGATAGCACCTGTGAGCTATTCTTTCCCTTATACATAATGGAGAGATAGATAGGATTGCATGTAGATGTTTAGATCCCAGTGCCCACCACAGGCTGTCAGCCTCCTTGCTCACAGTCTGAATGTTTTTCCCTTTAGCACCTAAAACATGAGCATAAACATTTAGAGTATGCTGGTAGCTGTGATTGACCAGTGCTCGGTCATCCACTTGGTAGAAATTTTGAGCCTTGTCATAAAAGCTGTCTTGGAACCAGAAAGCATCATTTGAGAAATTTTGGGGCTGGATCATTGAGTTGCTTTACTGTAATGCAACCATCTTCACTGAGGGGGGTGGACTATCAACTTCTACTAATAAAAATTACAAATACCGTTCTTGCTCTTGGTCACTGGTTAAACCACACAGGTTCAAGTGGTTCAAAGTCATCATTCCCAGAGCCCTTTCCTGCTAATAAACTTGAAGGTGAGGGCATTCTAGAACTAACTTAAGGTCTATGCACAGAAAGGTGTCCTTTTTTTGTTTGTTGTGTCTGGAAGAGTTTGGTTTCATTACCAGTTTAATTTAGCCATAACCACTGACGTCTACCCATGGAGAGCAGAACTGTGCACTTTAGGAACCAGGAGTTTTGGTGAAGTGGCATGGGAAGGCAAGAAAGATACAAGGTGCATGCATGTCCCATTCTTACATGTGTGGACACTGCATACCTGCATAGAGTCCTGCTTCCAGTTGCATTAAGAGCATCCTGGTAGCCTAAGGCAGATGTTTGAAAAGGCCAGAGAATTTATCTTTCAGAATGTCTGAGAGTCCCAGATCAGTACATAATCTTTGGAGGGGACCTCAAATTCCAACAAGTTAATTTTGAAAGCAGATGCTTGCTGTTTGAGAACCTGATCTGGAACAATGATTTTCTACAAAGCAAAGTCATTATTGTTTCTATTTTGTACCAGCATCTCTTCTTCATTCTCTGTAGCGGTTGCTCTTAATGACTTCCTCACAGGAGAATGTGCACGAATGGGTGCGTGAGCACGAGCCGGATGGTCGCCATGCTTTGAAACATAATGAAGGGGCAAGGCATGCTAATTGTTATTCTCTGAGAGCTTGTGATTCCGTAGCTGTCTGGTTTAATAAAGTCTTGCTACAGTGGAGTGGTCCAGCAGTAAGGACCATGTAAATATTGTAATAAGCATCAGAACTGGTGTGATGTTTTCTAATACTTGCAGAGAGTAGTTTCTCATGCTGTCCACTCGAAGGAAAGCTGCAATCAGCCACGGAGTTGTTTGTCAATGCCTGGGTGTATTTTTGTAAGAAAGTATTGATTACTGAGTGAAAAAACATTTAGTTTTAACAGCAATCAATGGAGAGCAGACAAAAGGACATCTGAAGTTTTGAAGTCTTTTAAAATCTGAGCCGAACACAAGATCTGGAGAATTACTGGTAAATGGCAGCACCCAGGAGCTGCACACATTCCAGACTGCTCACACCCTCATCTCTCTTAAGCCACCTTAGATGTGAGGAAGAAGCTAGGATGAATGACTGTGCAGGAAGATTGACTTAACTTGCACATAGTACATAAAGGCATGTGAGGTTTTTCTTCTGTGCACTGTACGATTAAAGGGTTTTACTGTGCATTCTTAGATTTGTGCTACTGCTCTTTTCAAAAAATTGTTTAATTTCTATTTATGTATATGTATGTATGTTTGTTTATGGGGGTGTACGCACGTGTATAGGTACCCCCAGAGACCAGAGTGTTGGATCCTCCTGGCACAGAAGTTACAGAGAGTAGTTAATTGCCCAGCATCAGTACTGGGAACTGGATTTGGGTCCTTTGGCAGTGCAGCAAACACTGTTAACCACCAAAGTCTCTCTCCATTCCTGTCTGTGTGTGTGTGTGTGTGCACATGTGTGTCTACTTGCACATTTCCGTGGTGGAGAGTGCAAGTGTGATGTCAGTCCTCAGGTGCCTTCTACCTTTTTTGTTTGAATCAGGTCTCTCATTGGCCAGAAACTTCACCTTGTAGGCCAGGCCAGGGACCTGTGAGTTTCCAGAAGTCTACTGGTCTCTGCATCACATCTCACCACTGCTGGGGCTATAAGCACTCACCTCCTCCACTGGCACTTACAATTTCACTATTATTACCTGAGCACACATGCACATATGGGTAGATGAGTATGGGCAAATGTGCCATGTGCAGTTTGTAGGCTGAGGGTGACTTCTGAGAGTCAGTTCTTGTCTTCAGCCTTGATGAGGCAGGGGTTCGCTCATTTCTGACACTGTGCAGTGTGCTCTAGGCTCACAGGCTTCTGGCTGATTCACCCATGTCCACATCCTGTCACACTGTAGGAGTTCTATGATTATAGACATTCCGTTCCAGACATCTCAGGGCTTGGATGCCAAGTGCTTTTATCCACTGAGTGCTTTCTCCATCTCCTGGCTTGTCATGTTTGGTGTGGCTTCTGGGGATCTGAATTCAGGTCCACACATTTGCAGGCAGTCACGTTTTTGACTGTGCCATCTTCTCAGCTCTGTGTGCTTATAATGAGTATCTACACTTAAAAATTTTGTCAGCTTTGGAAAAAGTTATATGGAAAAGCATTGAAAAAGCTGACATCTGTCAGCATGAAATCTTGCAGACTATTATTAGAGACTCCAAGGTAAAGAAAATATGCATTTGTCTGACTGTATTAGTTACCGTTTCATAACTGTAGTGATATACTTGATATGCGCCACTTATAAGGTAAATGAGATATTTAAAAATCTGTACATTCAAATCCAAGATCATGTCGACCTCATGTGTTTAGACGTGTGGTGAATGGGGGCCATTATGGCCAGAGCTCAGTTTACAAGGGAGCACCCACATCTGCACCCAGGAAGTAGAGAGACAGAGCTGGTGGAGGTTCCCCAACTCACTGGAGGGATGCCTTCAGAGACCTCTAAGCAATGTCACTAGATGCCACCTTTTAAAGGTCTATAGTAGCTTCTGGATGCTCGAGGAACAGTCAATATCCAGACCAATAATTTAAAGTCAATACTCAAACCATGACAAGAACTAAGCAATCATTTGTCCACATGCTATGATCAATATTCAAAACAATCTAATGGTCAAATTAGCGAGACATGGAGTTGGCTCTTTGTTGTTGCTGAGTTCAAGTACTAAGTGACTGTGGAGGTGAGTGACTGTGGAGGCTCTTCTCCTTGCAGCCAGGGGACGTGTCCATGCCTTTCTGAGAATGGGGAAGAGATGCTGGCTAATGGCTAAAGGCTAAGATGTAATTCTGTATTACATGAACCTGGTGCCTCTGTGCGGCGATGTAATCATGGGGATAGATAACAGATTTGTTCCCAGCACACTGTCAGCACAGATATTAGATGTTTTCAGAGCTCCCGAAGTCTTTATCCCTTCTCCAGAGCACAAACTGAAATTTTCATTATCGATGGCTGCTATCAAATTTCATTCAATGTGGGAGAAGGGGTATCAAGTTGGTTTTGTTTCTCAATACCCAGTACCAAAGTTAGAATGTAAAAAAAAATACAGAAATAGTGGGTCACTTTCTAGAACACTTCGGATTGACTCCCCATCAATGGTAGTTCTTGACTGGGGCTCCACAAGGGATACCACATTCTGCCTCCCTGCCTGTTTGTGTTTCTTTTCTGAGACAATGTTGCTCCATCTCCTGCCTCAGCTTCCTGAGTGCAGGCATTGCTGTGGCTTGATTGGGATATACACATACACATTTTTCATTGACCCTCTGTGTCCAGCTTCATGATGAAGGGTATATCTGAAGAGATGAACAGAGGCAGCAACCTGGAGAGTCTTGAGTAGTCAGCATCTGGTACCCTATTGAAAATATGCCAACTGCTGCACAGGGATGACCTTACACTTTAAATGAATTATAATATTCTTTTTGAAATTACTGCATCTCTTTATTATATATGTATGTGGGTGCATGTGCCACAGTACACACGTGGTAGCCAGAGGGTGACTTGTAGGAGTAGGTTTTCCTTCTACTGTTTGATAGGCTATCAGGCTAGTGCCTTTACCCACTAAGTCATCTGGTAGGACCACATTGTGATATTCTCTCTCTCTCTCTCTCTCTCTCTCTCTCTCTCTCTCTCTTTCATATACACATAGACACTTAAACTTTTTTTACATTTTACAGTCTCTAAAAAGGTCTTAGGAGGGAGAGACTTAAATACATCAGCTGGTTTAAAAGATGATGTGAAAATTTACTAGAAAAAAGTCCTTAGTGAGGCCACCAAATTCTAGACCCCCAAAGTCATATTGTCTGCACACAGCCACTGATCCCCACCACTCCCCTGCTCTGCTACTCATGTGCTTGTAGCCTTAGGTGCTGCATAATCACAGAAGAAGCAAACAACAAGGACTGCATTGGAAACAGTGCCCACTGCCCGCTGCCCCGTGTTGTCCGTGAATGCTATGGCCACAGTCTGTAACATGACGAACATGCTCAGAACTCAGCTGGCCTTCGTATTAAATTGCCATTTGTAATGTTAGAAATAACTTTCTCTTATTCTCATTCATTTAGCGTGCCTTGTAATTGTTTTCCCAGTTCCTCCATGAGTAAAGGAGGCCCTGCTTTTGTTACTCTGATCCTTGACTGTTCCTTGGCCGTTTCCTCCATACTCCCAAGTCCCTTTGATCCTTTTCATCCTCATCACCCTCTGTCCCCCTTCCCCTGTCCTGATGAACCCCTTCTTCCATACACGTCCCCACACAGTTTAATTACTGTTGCTTGCAAGCTGGGTGGAGCTCAGGCAGCTTACGGTAAGTGGCTCCATTACTGGAACAAAGGTCTACCCACATCGCCCAGCAGCCATTAATTGTCAGTAGCCCCCAGGGAGAGCTGGACCTCATGGGTCCTCCTCCATCCATGGCTAAATGTTGATAGGCTCAGTCTTGTACCAAGAAACACGGTTTGCTACCATCAGTGCGTGGGTACAGTGGCTATGTCTTGCCCAGAACATGTGTTTTACTCCTCATCTCCCCATCATCTGGCTCTTGAGTTCTTTTGGCCACCTCATCCATGAAGTTTCCTGAGCTTTTAAGGAGGTGATCTAGCTGCTCCATTTAAAGGCCAAGCACACAACAGGTGATTATTCCCAGCACTTGAACTGGTTATGAGTCTGTATATCAGGTACTTCCTACAAGGTGTACTTAAAATGTGACTCTCCTTTTGTTGTTCTGAGAGAGGGGCTCCTGTAGGACAGATTGGCTTCCAGCTGACTTAGGCAGATCATAAACTTAAAACCCCAGTCCTCCAGTGTCTCCCTTGGGAGTGTCTGGGACTCTAGGCATATATGTCTCTGCAAGCCCATCCTGGATGGTGATGGGGCTCAAACCTAGGGCTTCTGGTATACTAGGGCAGCAATCTCCCCACTAAGCTACTCCCTAGCTCTCAGGTATACTTTTAAAATCTGTCTGCTTCCTTATCTCATACACTGTTGTAAAGCTGTTGATTTGAGCTATAGTGTTGTTGTTTCAATGTTTTTAACCACAGTCTTATTGCATAGATAGATAACTTTTATATTAAAAATAAAAATAAAGCAGAATCTCTGTGGTATAATGTCTATTTATTAACAACTGCTTATAACTTATGTTCAATACAGTGAACTCTGCCATTAGTGGGTCCTTTACAATTCCTCCTGACTCCAGAGGTGAAGCCACTGTGGTATAGATGGCACACCTGTTCCTTAGTGACAGTTAGCAATTACAAATTGGAACCTTCAGCATTGTGCATGTTCAACCTGATTCTTTGGTAATGATTCCTGGGGATCGTATGCTCTATAAAACATGTTTGTTGAACATTATGAATTCTCTGTACTTGTGAAAGGGAAGGAGTTCTATTTTATAACATGCAAAGCCTGGGGAAAAAAACCTAGATTTTTTAGCATTATGATATCCTGAAAAGGGCAAAATTTCTAGAGAGATTTTCAGGATCTTACTATAGTAATATTGAAAACGTTTGATATTCGTTTTTACTGTGCCATATTCAGGCACAGAGTTAGTTCTGAGCTCATATTTATGTTTATGCATATACACATAGTCATTTATAAATGCAGGAACAAGGGAAACATATCAATCTCTCCAGACTGGATGCAGGAGGCCCCCTAGTCCTTGGTAAGCCCTCCTCTTCCAGCAGTCTGCAGAGAATGACTTTAGGAGTGGATTGACCTTTGTGCTTAGCTAGAGAGACCTGGGCAGTACATGGTCACCCTAGAAAAATAGGCATCTTATAAAGCCTCTTTGTTCTTAACAGCCTAAAGCACTTTCCAAGATTTCTGTTTCCCTTTGATTGTAAGTTCTATAGCGAGGGAAAGGTACTGATGTTTCCTGTGGTAAGATAACTCCTGCTGGGTTCAGTCAGGTCTGACAGAATGTTCCAGAAGAAACCACTTGTGAACGAGAGTTAAGCATTCAGCCAGGAGTGGGAACCAGGGAAAAGCTAGGAATTACAAAGCAGGCCCCACCCAACATGGTTCCAAACACTTGTTTAAAGTATTCACAGTAGACCTGTGGATAGACCATGTGAAGTTCCTAGTGAGCTTCCGTGTCTGGCTACACAATAAGCAGATGTTCTGTAGTGTTGACTCCAGTCCCTGCTGGCATGTTTTTATGAATGGTATTTATCATGTCTTCATTTGTTCCCTGCTGCTGTCACTGGGGACAGTATGACATTATCCTTCATTTAAATGATTGGTCAAGGGCCAAATATAGCCAGTGAGGGAACTGGGAAATAAAGAGGCTACCCTATAAGCTTAAGGACCTCAGTGCAATCCCAGAGGACACACACACACACACACAGACACAGGAGCACACACACACACACACACACACACACACACACCAAAAAAAAAACTGGTCCCAAATTTTAGCACCAGGGAGGTGGAAACAGGAAGATCAGGAAGATTCCCAAGGTTTTCTGGCCAGCTAGCCTTGCCTAATTTGGGAGTTGCAGGCTCCTGAGAGACCAAGTTTCAAATATAAGGTAAAGAGTGATTATGGAAAATGCCTAGATTTGACCTCTGACTTCCATAGACATATGCACACACACTTGCCTAAAAGGTTTCTTAGATGTTTTTCGTTTTTAATTGATAAACTGTGTTGCATTGATTTACTCAGCTCACAACTTAGTGTTTCATGATTTTTTAAGTAAAAATGATATTTCCATAAAGCTTACCTCCCAGATTAGCACAGACTAAGTTTTTGGTAGGAAATCTCTTGGCCTTCTCCTAAGGCAGACAATTTCGGGAAACAGAACACTAAAGCATTGAACCGTAGCTTGCTCATGATTCCATGACGATCATTTAACTGTTCTGTATCATGACCTTTTCATGATAAAATGTGAAAGTTTGCATTTCCTAATAACCATGAGGCAAATTGCGGGAAATTATTTTTTGTTGTTGTTTTTTGTTTTTTAAATTTCTTTTATTGTTTTAAAAACAAGCTATCTTTTTTATTTTACATACCAATTCCAGATCTCCCTCCCTCCCCTCCTTCCATTCCCTCCATCTACCCCCCTACCTCATGCCCCCCATCCACTCCTCAAAAAGGTAAGGCACATTGCTTTGAGGAAGGTCCAAGGCCCTCACTACTATATCTAGGCTGAGCAAGGTATCCATCCATAGAGAATAGGTTCCCCAAAAGCCAGTACAAGCAGTAGGGATAAATCCTGGTGCC
>LOJH01002468.1:42931-56724 GCA_001685095.1 Ellobius talpinus
ATTCTTATTCCTCCCACTCTTCAACTGGACTTTGGGAGCTCAGTCCAGTGCTCTTATGCAGGTCTCTATGTTTCTATGCTGGATGGAGGTTCTTTGGTGACATTTAAGATATTCATCAGTCTGACTACAGGGCAAGGCCAGTTCAGGCACCCTTTCCTCTATTGCTAACCTGGCACTGGAAATCATGTTTTAAAAATTGTGAAATTTTTCCTAGATTCTGTTCACTCTACAGTGCTAGAAGCTGGTCCTGTAAACACCAGGCCAGTTGTTCTCAAGGCTTTGTTTGAAGAAACAGCTCTATGTAAAGAAAAATCTCTGCAAGGCAATGGGAAATGTGAAGGCCATCTGGAATGTTCTCCAGATGAATAAAAAGCATTTGTGGAAAATTAATATTAATTGCCAGGATCCTGCAAGCCACTTTGTGGCAGTCTTAAACGCTTCAGCAGTAACTGGTACAGTCAGATGTTGACATTATAATTATTCTCTTATTTTAGAAGAGTGAATAATTATCATAGCAAACACTCTAATTTCCCATACACATAATTACACCCATTCACCGAGGAAAGACAGGAATATAAAGATTCCTAGTCTAAATAGGCTTTTTCCTTTCTCACTGATCTACAAAACCAAGGGGGCCGAGCAGAGTGAACAGAAAATGTCCAATCTTAATAAATGCAATTGCAAATGCTCTGGAAGGAGAGTCCTGGAAGAAATGGAATTTATGATTTAATAATTAATGAGTGAAAGTGACTGATCAGATGAGACGAATATCAAGTTAGATTTTTATTCTGTGGGCTATGGCGAGAAATCTGTGTACAGGGCATAAAACAACAGAGTCAACTGTATGAATCCTTTAAAATAAAGAACATGTATGTATATTATCCTCGGTGTCAGGATTCAGACTCAAAGTGTTTGCCGACTGTCAACTGAAGGAAATCGGTGGGAATCAGTGTCAAGAGGATGCAGCTGCACTTAGCTAGTACTTACTGCAGGGTTTTGGACCACTCAGGAATGTGCTACTGTGATGGGCAGGTTCTTACCAAGCACAAGGCTTAGTCTCCTTCTCAATACAACTTCATATGGAGTACGTAGCAAACATACGTAGTACATAGGATGATATGTAGTTCTGAAAAACAAAGCTAAGTGTCAAGAGTATGAGAGACGAAGACGTATATAAGAGTCAGGAAACTTTAAGGTCAGGGATGTAAAAGTGGGGGGAAGGGATTCAGTATTGCGGATGCCATCTTCTGGGCGGGACTCAGTTCTCAGTTTTACACATTAGCTCACAGCAGCTGTGATTACCCACACAAACCCTACACAAATTGAGCCCATCAATATTCTGTCAGGGATCTACAAGGGCTCTCAAAGCTCGGCCCCTCTCTGAGGACCTGTAGGCTGGTAGTTAACAGTCAGGGAAGGAGGTGTTTTCTTCAGTGGTGTAGATTTTGGTAAGTTTCCTATAGTCTTATAAATAACCCCTTCCCTCAAGCTCTTATAAGCAGCTGTAATGATGTTCAACTGGTTATGAATAACAATTTAAAAAGGACATGAAAGTACAAGGTGACTTCCTTGAGAAAAAGAAGAGGATCAGTGGAGAGGGAACAACAGAAGGTGAATTTGATCAAAACACCATACATATATATATATATAAAGCTCATAGTGAAGCAATTATATATAATTAAAATGTGCTAAGAAAATGAAAGTGTATCAGAAGGTAGGATACACTGTAGGTAGGCACGATGTAAGAGAGACCTTAAGATAGAGAAAATATGGCAGGTGTTAACCTTCATGGGAAATATACTCTTGATATACTTCAAGATTGGAAGATAGAAAAGACCTCTGAATTCTGTGTAATAGGGAGCAAAGGGAAATACAGCATTTCCAGGTTTAGTACAGAGCCAGATCAGCTACAGAATACATCAGTTCTTCATTGGTCCTTGTTTGTATAAATAGGGAAGGAGCAGAGTGGTGGAGATGAAAGCACAAACGTAAATCCAAGGCCACTTGGTTCTGAAAGATGTTCCAGAGTAGCCCTCTCCAAGTCCAGACTGCTGAGAGACTGACCCACTGCCCTCTTATGTACAGAACATACAGACTCCAAAGCAAAGAAGTGGAAATTTAAGAATTCAGTCAAGTATGAAGGCACTTAATAAAATCAATTTCCAAGAATTCTCAAGAGGATAGAATAATTAATAGCTACTGTTTAATTGTGATCAATCAACATGACAACAGAGAAATATCTGTGACTAAAGTAAGAATGTATTACAGACTTTATAAAAGAGCCCATTGGCCAAGTAAATGAAGCACTTACTGTGTTGAGAAATGAGCCTTTGGACCAAGTGAATTCAGTGGAAAGACTGGTCTGTCAGTACGGCGTGTCTGAATTAGGCATCTGGCTGTAGACAGCAGCTTTACCACCCAGTTTGTTTGTTAGCCAAAGTCTTGACTACGTCGGTGGGTCCTATCATCATCATCAGGTATTAAATTACTTATAAGGAAATGGTTTTCTAGAAGCTTGTTGAAGTCAGAAGGACAGTGAAGCTGGAATTCCTACAGAATAGCCCTCCCCAGGGTGTGGAACCATTGTGTATGAATGACACTCACAAATGAAAGAAGCTGCTATTGCTTTCTATGGTAGTCTCTGGCTTCTAGGGTTCACACCAAGAATGAATTCTTTGTCTCAGTATCAATAAGATTTTTTTTCTCTTTAAAACTCACATAGACCTATTATCCCTCTAGAGTCTGCTTTGTCATTCTCCTTCACCGTGACATATTTTTAAACATATACCTTTCCTTGCTCTGCATTGGCCAAGAAAAACCATACATCTCACTCATCCAATGACCTGAATCAGGAGGTCTGTCTCTTTTGATCATTACCATGGGACACCCATGCTGACTGACCCTGACCCTGGTTTGTGCTACCCCAAGCACATCATCTTGTTGAGATTGTGCTTCATCTCTTGGTATTCCTGGTATCATTAGTAATTATATTTTTCCTGCTAATGTTATGACTGATGTTAGGTCTGTATAAAATGTGGGAGCTGGAGAGAAGCTTAACTCTTTAGAGGGGGGTCCGAACTAGTATATTTTCCAAGTGCAGAGTCTCCCTACCTGCTTATGGCCATATCAAAATATCTGGCAGAAAAACAACTCGGGGAAGCAAAAGTTTATCTTGGCTCACAGTATACAGTCTATCATGGTGGCCAGTCATGATGTAGGAGTGTGAGTTAGCTGATCACATTGCACTTGTAGTCAGAATGTAGACAGTTGAGTGTTGCTGCCCAGCTCACTTTCTGCTTTCTATTCAGCTCAGGACCAGAGCCCATGGGATGTAGTCATCCACATTCAGGATGGGTTTTCCCCACCTATATTAACCTAATCTAGAAATTACTTTATAGACATACCCAGTTTGTCTCCTCGGAGAGTCTAGGTCCTTTCAAGTTTCTGATACCATCCCACCAAGGCTGAACAAGAAAGTCATGGGAAAACCAAAGTGACAGCCTAGGTGATTAACCTCATGTCTTCTTTATTGCATGAATTAAGGTGCTCATAATGTTCAAAATACGTATAATTTTACATACATAATTTTATTTTCTACTTTTCTGGGTATATGACGGTATCAAGACCATGGATGTGATGATGTTATATGATGAATTAAAACCTACCATTTTGCTCTTCATTCAGAATTCTAATTGATAAGTAAAATGAATAATTGACTGGACACAATGAAAATTAGCATTTCTCTTTGTGTAATGCAATCATCTGTTGTCATTACTTTGTGTATGCACAAACGTGTGCCTAAGTGTGGAGAGCAGAGTTTTGTGTCTGGGCAGCAACACTCAACTGTAACACGCACCTGTATTCCTTGAGATGGAACCCCTTACTGACCCCAGAGCTTGTTCAGCAGGCTAGTATAACTAGCCGCCTTGCTCTGACCATCACACTTGGGGAACAAGTACTTTATCTACTGGGTCATCTTCCAGCCCACAGATTTCTTTTGGTTGAGGAAAGTTATTCATATTATACGACTCACCTGTGGCTTTTCCTGTAGGGCTCTCCCTCAGCAAAGCGAACCTTTGAGAATCATCCACTCATCCATCTGTCCTCTTTGCCCTTGAAATCCCTGCCTACCCCAGCTCTGCTCCCTGTTCTCATTTCTGTTATCTAAGTCACCCTTTTGTCCCTCCTCTCCCTTTAAAAAGTCATGTTCTGTGTCTTTTTTTAGTTAGACAGAAAGCTGTGTCTCCCTCAGGTGATGTTATCAGCACTGTGGATAGATCCTGTATGGCTTCTATCTGTGCATCACAAAATCTGATTCTGATTCTTCTGTTACAGCCAACAGTGCGTGCTTTAAAAAAAATCAATACTGAAGTTCTTTATCTGCATCTCAGCTTCTAGAATGACCGAATCTTTCATAACTAATGGAGATATTGAATTCAGAGGGCTTAGGGGGAAAAATACATCGCAATTTGTGTGAAAAGCAAAAATGGCACTGCAATTAGATGTTGTAACTATAGCTTAATTTAGATCCATTTGACATTGGTTTGATAGAAATTTGTAGAGTTTTAAAATTAAAGCTAGCTTTTTTTGTGAAAACATTAGTTTAATTTCTACACTGATGTATTTGACTTATAGAACTCTCTCTCTGTATGTGTGTGTGCATGCATGTGCATACACGTGCTTTTGTGCATGTGTGGAGATAGGAACCCATCCCTCAGCTGTAGCTCCTTAGGTGCTGTCCACCTTGTTTTTTGAGACAGAGTCATGCACTGACACTGGCCTGGGATACTCTGGTTTAGCTGGGCTGACTGATCAGTGACCCTTAGGGATCTACCTGTCTGTGATGTGGGATTGTTCCTCTGTATGCTGTGATTAACATTAATAAATAAAGAAACTGGCTTGGCCTATAGCAAGGTAGAACTTAGTTAGGCGGAGAATGCTAGGCTGAAGCTGGGAGAAAGAAGGCAGAGTCAGAGAGAAGCCATGGAGCTGCCAGCGGAGACAGACATGTTGAAACTTTGCTGGTAGGCCACGACCTCGTGGTGATGCACANGCTAATGGGCTAAGCAGTGATTTAATTAATACAGTTTCTGTGTGATTATTTCGGAGTCTGGACAGTCAGGAACCAACAAACAGCCTCCTCCTACATGTCTGTGCCTCCCAACTATGCCCAACTTCTTTTTCCCATGGTCCCTGAGTGGTCAAACTCAGCTGCTTATGCTTGTAAAGCAAGCCCTTTCATAACTGACCCATCTCCCCAGCCTGTCTTATGGACTTCTAAGAGAAAAAAAGCAATTATTGATTTAGATTTCAGATAGAGTGAAAAGGACCTGTGAATGTTAGGACATTTCTAGGTACATTGGATGTTGATTGATAATCACATGGAGATACCTTTGACATTTTGGAATTTTTTTTTAAATCAGGACACCTTTTGACTGAGATACTTTTGTATGAACACAGGTATACAGGTATATAAAACAAAAGAGATAGTGACTATAAATCATAGTTATTTTTAAAAACAATTCTTTGGTGTATATGTAATTTCACTATCTACTGAAAATGAAATGAAATGTTCATACTCATGAAATGGAGTTCCTTGTTTATTTTGACATAAAGAATTAAAACTCTTGGCTAAATATTTAATACGTCATACGCAGAATGTTTTCAGGATTGATGGATATTTTGGCTTTGTATTGATCAATACTGAGTGCGGTGCTTTACATTAATACACAGCATAAAATGACAAAGTATGTCTGCATTCATTTCAGTAATTTCTAGAAATTCTGTACTAATCCCCAGCTATAATTCATTGAATTCCTTCTTGTAGGACACTAGATAGCAAGAGTTAAGCATTCAGATGTAGTCCAGGGCAGAAATGTACTGGTCAGCACATGCTGAGAAACAGTGGCAGAACATATCCCTGTCCTCTGTGACTAAAGCATTATGCTTCTGTAACAGCAGCAGACTGTGCGTGTACAAAGAAACACTGCCATTTGCAAATCAGGGAGCTTTCAGTCTGAGCCGAGGTGTTCAAGCAGTGTCCCTTGGTGCCGCATGTCAGGATAGTGTGTGCAGTGCACAGTGTGCATGCTGTTGCTTCAGAACCAGGACCGCAGGGAAGCTGCAACTCAGCATGGATGCGGGCTGCCACACGTCCTACAGCTTCTTTATTTATTTGATTTTGAATTAATTTGGTTGCTGAGCATTCATAAATGTTTACCGTTTTACAAACTTTCATGATCCCCGCCCATATTCAGTCAGTGACTGGATATGGAGTTCTGTCCCACAATTTCAGAAGCTATGATCTAACTGACTTGAGATTCTTGGCTTTTCTATGCAAACAATGACAGTTCTTTTAAAGGAAATTCCGGAGATTGAAGGGATAAAGTCATTTTGAACAGACAGTGATGTTCTATATCTGAATGACTTTGACTTTGATGGGATTGTGGGGTCATAGTTTGTTACAAAAGACAACTTAGTTTAATTGAAATAATTTAATAACAGAGTGAAGCCATCCAGGACTCAAATTCTCTCACCTTCTGGTTTCTGTGCTCCTGTGCATGTTTATGCCTACCCCGTGAGGACCGATATGGTGTCAGAGGATGGTACCGACATACATTCCCATCACTTCTTCACTGTAGTTTTTGATCCAGAGTCTCTCACTGAACACATATTTTTGCCTTTACAACTAGAATGCCCATTCCACAAGCTCCCCGGGTCCACTTATCTCTGATCCCCAGCACTGTTTTAATGAGTGTTTGTGGCTATGACAGCTTTTATGTTGATGCTAGGGATCTGAACTCAGGTCCTCTGCTTACTTGCAAGGCAAACATTTTATCTACCAAGCCTTTCCTCTACACCAGGGTTCTTGAATATATGTGTAGAACTTTGATCTTTTGCTTCCTGGTATACAACAAGAGTTTAATAACAGAATTTACCTCACAAAACTGTTACCATCATTTCGTGTGTGAGTGTGTGTGCCTCAGTGTGTTCATGTACATTTTATGGCACTAGACAAGTAGCTGTGACTAAGAAGTTCAGATTAGCACTTAAGAACCAGCAGCTCTCCTTGTGTCTTGTCTGGGCACAGACACCTTATGAAGGCCATACCTTTGTGTGTTTCCTAGCATGAGAAGCTGATACATGAGTTGGAAGAGGAGCGACACTTACGGCTACAGAGCGAGGAGCGGTTGCGGGAGGTGACCCTGGAGTCCGAGCGCAACAGGATCCAGATGCGTGGCCTGCAGCAGCAGTTCTCCAGGTACTGTCCCTCAGTGAGCATGCTGCTCCTGAGGTCTCTCCCCCTCTGCACAGTTACCCCTCGGACTGACTTTCTGAATGCAAGCTTTCGCTGCCTTCAGAGAGCGCTCCAACAATTCCGACCTTCTCTTCTGGCCAAACCATCCCCTTCACAGCTTGGTTAATCCTCTGGATTTTGACCTAACAGTTGAGGTTTGTTAAAGGTGGTTGTCTTTTCTTCCCTGATGCCTTCCCAAAGTGTTGCTTAGTGGGTTTGCCATGGACTGGTCTGTGGGTATGCCTAAATATAGCCAGCTAGGACAACAGGATTCTGATGGTCGTCTCAGTACTGTTTCATTATGTGAATCTAATTAGTTGGTAAATTTTTATTTTTTCCTAGGTAACCAAAAATAAAAAGTAATGGGTTTATTTCTTTCAAAAAGGTGAGATTGCTTGGGGCAGGTTTTAAAAACGCATACTGTTCTTGCAGAGGGCCCAAATTCAGTTTTTAGCATTCGCATTAAGCAGCAGCTAGCAATTGCCTGTAACTCCAGCTTGAGGGGACCCACTGCCCTCCTTTGGCTCCCTTGGGCACCTGTACTCACATGAACATCCACCACAACACATACACACACACACACACACTTACATAATTAAAAATCAAATTTTTAAGAAAGATATGAATGGCTACAATTTGAAAAGAAGGTTTTCAAAGAGGAAGTCCTTCTTAGACCTCATTTTAATACAGTCAGAAGTTTTAAATTCTCATCAGTTAATATAGGGTGCAGTGATGGCACAACTTCCTGTGTTAAAATCTATTCAGTGCTGAAGGAGAAAACACAATTGTGCATTGAAGTCCTGAGTCCAGGTTCAGTTGTCCCATGAGGGACAATCCACTTTCCTTAATTTAACTGGAGCACTGTTTTATTCCATGTTCCTATACTGAGGTCGCCCTAGGCTGTGACATGCTTGAGAAGTTGTCCTAGAATGATAATGGTCATGGGTGCAGTGCGGGGGACCTATGTTTCTATCATGAAGCTTTGTATCTCCTTCTCCCACCCCCTTTTTTCACCCCTCCTTCCCTCTGTGGTGGTCGTGTCACACACATGCCTTGGCACACATGTGAGTCAGAGGACACCTTTGTGTGGTAGGCCTTGTTTCTCACCTTTTCTGAGACAGCATCTCTCCTTGCTTTTCCCCTCCCATGTACACCAGGCTAGCTGGCCTGCAGGATTTCTAGAATTCTCTTGTTCCTGCCTCCCATTTCCCCATGGGAGCACTAGGAATACAGACACATGGGCTCTGTTGTCTGCCTTTATTTGGGTTCTGGGGGGTTTGAACTCAGCTTCTTACACTTTGACAGCAATTGCTTTACCTACTGAGCAGTCGCCCCAGCCCCCGCCCTGAGTTTTTATATGTCTCGCAGAGAGAGATCTCTGTTCAGCCTTGAGATCATTTTCCTCGCTGTGCTAGCTAACACACACTGTGGCTGCTCATGTCCTTGGTTTGGGGGCTTCAAAGAACATGGCAGCAAGGATTGATGACTCATCTGTATTCATCACTATTTAATACTCTGTCAAACTCATGAAATTACTCAGGTGGTATAGAAAAGCATCAATAAATACTTTAACATTTCCATGGCCCTCCCTTCTCGTGCCATAACTCCTACTCCCTTAGCCTTACTTCTTCTCTCCTCTGTGAACTCTCACTGTGTGTGAAGCAGCCAGGAATAACAGAGGCTCTCCAGTTCAACTTGAAGCACTGCTGTGGAATACTTACCATTTTAATGATGCAGGAAAGAAGGGGCGGGCTCACTCTTTGCACTATCTAATAGAGATGTCTCTATATTCAAGCTATTGATTTCCATGATAGGCCACATAAGACACAGTAAGTTATTTTCATATGCTACTAGGTGATGCTAGGTCACCAGTTGTAAATCAAATGTCAATTCCACAGAAATTTGAGTAACGCAAGATTCCAAACTCTATCCTGGGCTGAAAGAGAAGATAATTATATGTACAATAAATAGCAGTTGGTTTCCTATCCTGCTTTTGTGAGGATATTTCCCACTATAATCAGGCTTCTTATGTAGAGCTCAAACGGCCTTTAAAAGGTCAACTACAATTATAGTCAAAGAACTAATAGAAATCAGCCAGGGAAGGGGCGTAGATAACAGATAATTACATGATAATTTGGGATCATTGAACTATTTTGATGGCCTTTCACACTTCAAACTTTAGTTTTGAAGGTATTGCTAGTAGTGGTTGTTTATATAGCTCCATTCATGTCTTTGTAAAGACCTCGGGGTTGAAGAACACACCTTTGGGTGTGTTTGCGGTGGAATGGTCATATAATGATTTACATGATAATCCAAACTATTATGTTGGACTTTTAAACTTAAAAAAGTACTTATCTTAATTATGTGTATGTGTCTCTGTGCGTGTGTGTGCACATGAGTGTAATGCCCATGGAGGCCATAGAAGGGCGTTGGATCCCCTGAAGCTGGAGTCATAGACAGTAGCAGGGCACTGATTTCAGGTCCTCTGTAAGAGCACTCCTTGCTCTTAGCTGCAGAGCTTCCTCTCCAGCCCTCAAATTTCAAACATTTACATTCATAATGTTGTTTTTTCCCATCCCGTGTTGACAATTCTCTCTTATAGGTGTAAATAACTGGGGGGTTACATTACGTTTTCCATGGTCAGATGGTAATTTTTACATCATTAGTGTGCTAATTCCTCAGAGATTTCTATGACTTACAAAGGAAGGTTGGTTTACAAGACAGCCGCTGACAGAAAGGCTGGCTCCTTCAGAGAGCCATACCCAGGTTCCCAATGAAAAAGGTAGAAGGCGTATATAGCTCACATGCTCACATCAGTTCCTTTACAATAAAGTGCAAAGTAGGCCAATAAAGAAGGTATGTTTTCAGAAGAAACTTCTCCCATCGGTGAGGGAGCCCTCCCAAAGTTGGGTTCTTAGATGCAGTGGCAGTGTTATAGTGCCTCTTGTGTGTGTCATTATATAATCGAAGACATTTTCCAGATCTGGTGAGGTTTAAGCCATGGCCTGGCGGTATACATGACTGACCATATTTTATGACAGGTTCATGCTGTAACCATATAAAATTCTGTAACTGTTCTGACCTACTCACTCCTTTAGCTGTGTGTGCAATGTGTTAGCCACACTTAGTGGTGGAGACAGAGCTTAGAACATAGCTTTTCTTTCTCGGTAAAGATGATGGTGGGCCAAGGCCCAGGCTCATTATCTCACCTGAAGTTAATGAAGGGTTTCTGCCTCATTAAACTCATCTGGAGGGTCACCTGCAGGACCATTGTTCTCAATGGGCCAATGGGTGGTATATTACTTTTGAATAAGGGGCTTTGAGGGATCAATTCATGAAGAAAGCAGCAACCCCCCAAGAGTACTTATCTCACACAAATCCTTACATGAATTGCACATGTATCAGACTTGGTTCCTCAGGAAACAATCCAGTGAATTCATGAATTGTTCCTGCAAGCTGGTGTTCTTAGTTCTTTTTTAATCAGTGTGTACATGGACGTAGGTGTGTCTGTCTGTCTTTCTGTCTGCAGGAGAGACATGCATGCCACTGTATGTGTGTGAAGGTCAGAGGACAACATTGGATGCTAGTAATCACCTTCTGTCTTGTTTGAGACAGGGTCTCTTGTTCGCCACTCCATACCCCAGGCTAGCTCACCAGTGAGCATCTGGGTCTTCTGTTGCCATCTCCCACCTCACAGTAGGAACGCTTGGATGGCAGAGAAGTGCTATTACACTCACCATATGTGGCTTCTGGAGACCCCGACTTGAGCCCCCACTCTCCAGGAGCATGCCCAGTGAGAGCTTTGCCCACTGAGCCATCTCCCCAGCCTGACAGCTACTTGTCTTTCACAAAGGACCACTTCTGTTATGTACACAGCAAGAACAAGGACACATGCAAATGCAGATGAAGAGGTCTTAGTGGTGGAGCTGGGATGAAAGCAGAACTTTGTCCCAACTCCAACTCCGGGCATGCGGCCTTGCTATTTGTTAATGGGTTAGCATGCTGAATCTGATGATTCCATCAGATGACATTAATGATTGCATAGAGCTAATAGTTATGTCTGGGTTTGTTGCCTAGCAGCTCTGTGCTTCACTGTTTGTCACTTTAAATTAAAATTGGTTTAGTAGACTCAGCATCTGTCAGCCATATTTTATAAACCATTTCCTGTCAGTAAATGATAGCATGCCTGAAGCACCAGAGTATTTCCTGTGTAGCCTCAGAGTGGTCCCATTGTATGTGTGGCAGTGCTGTGCATCTGAGCAAAGGGAGCAACTATCCTGTTGCCACTCTCCAGCCGTCAGGAGAGTGTCACCTTCAAGCTCTCACTCCCTATATCCCGGGTTTCTTCGCATCTGTTCCAACCTTCTTCTCCATCCCTTATCTTCTTCCTTGAAGCTGTTTCATTCCTTACCCAATCAGAGGTTTTCCTGTCACAGTTGACTGCTATGCATAAGTGCAATTGACTACATGTTGAATTTCATGAGGCCAAATGGAGTTGATTTTACCATTTACCTCATTCAAGGGTTACTGTTCCTATTATCAGCCCTTAAGAATTTATATGATCCTCAGGTTCTTTTTTCTGTCCACTAGGAAGTGATAGGGACCTGACTTAGAAGTGGGTACAAAAATTAATATATATATATATAATGTAATATATCTTGAATTATTCTTTCTTTGTATGGGTCACACATATATTAAAAGAGCATCTTGGGGCTAGATAGATAATTCAGTACTTTCTTTCTACTCTTGCAGACTATCCAATTTCAGTTCCTTAGAAATATGCTGGGAAACTCACAGTTGTCTATGACTATAGTTCTAGGGGATCAAAAGCCCTCATCTGGACTTGGCAGGCATCCTCACACATGGGCTTACACACACATACACACACACATTTATAAATAAAAATCAATCTTAAAAAACAAACTTGAAGAGCATCTTCCCTAGATCTCTTGTAATGAAACATGAGTACAGGAACCATCTGTTCATCTCTGGCCAATCAGCTGACTGCTCTTCTGTTCCCTTCCCAGACCATCAACAATCTTGATTTAAAACTTCAAACACTAAAACTGCTAGAAGAAAACATAGACAGTTTCCTACAAAATGTAGGTGTCAGAAAGGACTTTCTGAACAGGATTCCCTTGGCGAAGAAATGAAGGGCAATTTGTGAACTTGGCTCTTAGCGTGGCTTTCCTGGATGCCTTGTTCTTTCTGGTGCACATAGAGGGTAGTTTTATTTTCTTTTTCATACAGTTTTATAATGTTTATTTTATCTTATCCACACCCACTTCTCCCTTTCAACTTCAAGGCATCCATTAACTCATCTCTTTATATCTTTTCTTAAAATTATTTTTGTCACAAATATCCCACTGAGTCCATTTAGTGCTGCCCCTGTGTGTACTGGTATGTGGCTGTGCCCTGGGGTGTGGGGAACCTACCATTGGCCATATCAGTAAAGGAAAGTGGCTCTCTTACTCAGTGGTTGCTACTGCCAATAGCTCCTCAGATAGGAGTGGGGATCCTCCGCATTCCATGCTGACATTTCCATTTGCTTGTTCTTGTGTTGGTCTTGCACAGGCAAACACAGCTGCTTTGAGTTGATGTATGTGATCGCCATGTCATGTCTGGAAGACAGTATTCCACAGAACCCCCCCCACTTGCTGGCTCTTAAATTTTTCTGCATGTTTTCCTCAGTGTCCTAGAGAGAGATTTTCTATTGATTTTGAGTTGCTATTTCCACACCCTCTGCAAAATTTTTCTGGCCAAGACTTTTCAGGAAAATGGAGCCCTCTCGTTTTCCACTCTGGATAGATGTACGCAGAATCTAAACTGGCTGGGAAACATTGCTTGGAGGATGCGTTTCATTCAGGTTGCAGCAGATGGAGGAAAATATCTTCAACGCTATTTTTAAACATTCCTAGTGAACATAACATAAGTTGTGTTTTCCTCTCTGCAGTTTGTGTTTTAGTGATCTTACTCCAGCTGGGCAGAGGCAGTATTATAGAGAACTGGAGAGAAAAGCTATTTCTGCTAGAGTGGCCGCTAATTTGACAAGTCTGGAACATTCTGTTCTTCCATTGTACTTTTGTCTTTACCTAAGAAAAGTAGCACTGTAAAGTGTTATTTCTTAAAGTTCTAACAATGAAACTATTAAACATTGGGCTGAGGAGATGGCTCAGTGGGTCAAGCATTTACAGAGCAAGCCTTAAGATATGAGTCTACTCCCAGAACCAATGTGAAAATCCAAATGTGATGATATGTTCTTATAATCTCAATGCTAAAGAGGCAGAGACAGATAGGTCCCTTTGGATTGCTAGCCAGCCAGACTAGTTCTTGGTGGATTCCAGGCCAGTGAGACCCTGTCTCAAAAACTGGGGAGGATGGTACTTGAGGAATAACACCCAAGGTTGGCATGTGGTCTTTTCTCTCTAGCTTTCTGTCTCTGGTCTGTCTGTCTGTCTGTCTGTCTGTCTGTCTCTCTCTCTCTCTCACACACACA
>LOJH01002468.1:56733-77304 GCA_001685095.1 Ellobius talpinus
ACATACATACATACATACATACATACATACATACATACATACATACATACAAAAGAGGAAAGTGTTGTTGCCTGCTGGGCTTTCCTATGCTCCTTTGCTGTCCATTAATGGTGTGATCTCTTTGCAGGCAGCACTGTCCTGTTTGGGGCTTGCTCTGAGTCTGCTGCTGCTGTTTCACCTTAAATTGCTCAATAATTCTGTTTAAGTCATTGGACTCTCCAGATCACCATCTTTTTTCCATGTAAAATGAGGAAAGTGGATTGCTTTATGGTTTTATAAAGCTTTTTGTGCTCTTTAGAAGACAGTGAGTTAGGAATGAAATGCATTTATTTATCATGTGAAATAAATATTGCACAGTTGTTTCCAGGCCTTTGAAGTTTCTAGCCTTGAGTTCCTGTGCTGATGTGATGGCGTAGCCTGCCTGTCTTAGGGCCCAGGCTTTCCTTCCAGTGATCTCGTTGGGATGGTCTGGGACCGTGTCTGCTTTGGAATTTGACTGAAGAACTCCAAATTAGGAAACTATCATGCCAGATTTTTTAAAATTGTTTTGGGGCCAGTTTGAAGTTAAATATTGAGGAACCTGATTTGACCAAAGGAATGATGATTTAAGGTGAGCAGCCATTCCTGGTCCTTATTCAGATAGTGTCTGCATCAGGACTTATTGAACCTGCTTAGGAAAAGCCCTTAGGGGTGGGACTTTATAGTGTCATCTTGGTTTGCATGTACAATTTCTCTGACCAGATAGTCATCAATAAAAATATCAGTGATGGTTCTGAGGAGGTGGCTCAGTTGGTAAGCTGTTTGACTTGCAAACATCATCAAGCCCCAAAACCCAGATGAAACAAAGCAACAGATGGTGTTGGGTACATCCTTGTAAACCCAGTGATGGGGAGATGCAAACAAGAGGATCTCTGTAATTCACTGCCCACCCAGCTTCAACATTCCAGCTACAGCTAAGAGATTGTATCTAAGAAAAACCAAGATGGACAGTGAACTAAGGAACAACATCTAAGGTCAAGCTCTGGATCTACATGGATGCAAACACATGCGCACACACACCATTACACACAGAGAGACAGATGTACTTCAACACGGAATTCTCAGTGGTTTACCTTCACTCCATATGGCTTCCAATGACTTAGTCTAACAATGTTCTAAATGACCTATAGGTACTGAGGACTAAACGTGTGTCTTCTGCAAGAGCAGTATATGCTAAGTCATCTCTCTAGTGCCATCTCGTCCAGTTTTGAGGGGCAGAAAGTAAAGCTAGAGTGTGTGGATCTTCAGGGTGTTTTATGTCTTTTGTATGAATAATTAGAATAGGTTTGCCAAGTGTATCATATTTTTTCACTTCGTGAGATTAGCAAACCATTTCCAAAGCAGCCGCACTACATTGTATGCCCCCTTAGCAATGTCCAGTTCTCATTGTCCGTACTGATGCATGCTTGTTGAAACAGAAAGCATATAAACAGAAAACCAGCGAAATAAAAATTGGGCTCTGTGAATTGTTCTACAGTAAATATCCTTAAAATTAACACTACATCAAGAAAGACTGTTGACAGACCGCTTGCCTGGCATTCACAAGGCCTGGGTTTGAATCCCAGTACTACCGAGAAAGAAAGGAGGAATAGTAGAGAGAAGAAAACCTTTCCAGCCATGCAGGTGCTTCTTTCCAATTATTTTATTTTTATTTATTTATTTTTGTAAAAGCAAAGAGCCTTTATTCTTACATAAGTTTGCAAACTCGGATTCTCCATGTGTCCAATGTATTGGAGTGGTCTAAGAGCCCCGAGTTCAGTTAGCATTGGGTTTTTATAGTAGCAAAGATAGGGGTGAGGGATTTCTAAGTACAGGACCCCTGATTGGCTGATATTTGTCTAAGGATGTCCTGGTGAAAAGTGATGGGTGTGTGCTGCCAGGTGATCCTGTCTGCAATGGTCAGAATGTTAGAATTTCCTTTCGATGGTCTGTTCCTGGGTGGTACCTGGATGATCTCAGTTTGTGGTCTTTCTTGGAACCAGGTATTTTCTTAGGGTAAACTACTGAGACTCAGGTCTCTATTGAGTTTGTCATGGCTGGGTCCTACAATTTAATTGTACAATACAGGACTATTAAGGACTTTAATTCTAGTGAGGCAACCATTGCCATTCTCCTTCTGTATAATGTTTTTATCATCCTCAGTGGAAACTTTTTAAAATTTTCTTTTATCTTTAAATTAAAAATTGTATGTAGGTATGTATGGTATATGTATGTGTTCCTTTGGGTGTGTGCGTGGGTGTGTATGCATGGAGGGCAGAAGTCAACATGGCATGTCTTCCTCAATTGCTCTCATCTTTCCAATCTTAACCTTTGACAATGAGTAACAGTGACAGTCAAGTGATGTCTCAGCTTTTATTTATAGTTGATAAATATTGTGAAACACTTCATTTTAATCTTGTGCATTTGTCAGTAAAGAACCTCTAGGTTACTCTCAATTTCTTTATTTTCCTTCACACTTGCCTGTTTTTTTTAAAGGATGTATTTTATTTTTAATTATTTGTGCATGTATATGGGTGTGTGTGTATGAACACAGACATCTCTGGAGGTCAGAAGAGGGCATCTGATTGTATCTTTGTCATGATGAACATGGCTATTTGTTAATTAAGAAATAAATAAACGAATGTGGAGTTGAATGGATAGCTTCTCTGTAATAGAAAGATGCCTGAGGATTCTACTTTGACAGGCTTAAGCATATGGAAGAATTTTATGAATAGTGTGATTATGACAGAAATTTGCTTCCAAGGGAGGTTATAGAAAAGCAGTTTCTGGGAAATCTTTAAATCTCTGATAATAGCCATCGCTCTTGGAGATATAAACTGTGATGGCCTGGGAGGATGCAGACCTGGCTCTCCATTCCAGGGCTTTGGTGATGGAGTGCTCACCTATAAAAGATGAGCTGCGTATTGCAGAATACTCGTTGCAGGCATCCTTCTGCAGGGCACTAAATGGAATTTGGTGCATTGCAAGTTTACTTCCCAAAGGGTAACATTTCCTTTCTGAGCATGTTTCATGACCCTTGGATAACATTTCTCCCAGCCTCTCTCTGTTTGCACACAAGGTCTACAGGAAGGCAGCAGTCCTGGGAGTGTTGACTAACGTTCTGATCAACTCCTCAGTCTTTAGTCCTTGCATTGAGTTAGTGGCATTTACATGGCGTGCATCTTTCAGTGTTTATGGTAAACACTCAGACTATTCTCAGAGACCTCTTTGCTTAGTTTGTGAAAACTGACTGAGTGTATACAGTCCCTGTTTATAAATGTCTGCTGCCAACAGACAGGCTTCAGCTGTTAGGGTTGTTTGCATCAATTAAAGCAGGAGGTTATCTGTGATGAAGCCGCCGGGTGGGAGGGGGAATGGGTGTGCTGTGGTTGTTATCAAATTGTATTTCAGAAATCCTTTCATCTTTCTCTGGGCCTGCCACATATAGTGGTAGCAAGAGACAAGATGCACTTTCTCAGGTGGAAACGCGAATCTCTTCTGATGTTTACTCAGAAACCAGTTAAATAGTTTTATAGTGAGCACCCAGTCAATACAGACATCAACATTCCCATTAACTAATGGCTTTATCCTTCCCTTCTCTGTTCCCTTCCTTTTCCTTCCTACCTATCATCCCTCGTCATCTTCCTCCTCCTCCCCCACTTCCCTGTATGTAGTCACGGATGACTTTGAACTCATGAACTTCCTGCTGAGGCAGTGTCTCAAAGTCGCCAGACATCTCCACCACTATCAGTATACAATGTCATCAGTTCCAGGACTGTGTGGCCATTGAAGTTAGCTACGATTTCCCACATCTCTTCTCCCTTCTGTATGAGAGGGTCTATTTGCCAGCAGATAAACCACAAGGACTCTGGGTTTGACTTTTCCCTCTGATGTGTCTCTCACAGCACTGTACTTCCTTACTCAGTCTCTGTGACTCCTTGGGTTCATAGGGCCTTTTCCTAGCTCATATTCTGGTATCGAGTATGAGGTATCTCTTCCTTTTGAATAAAGAATAAGCTGCTTATGCTTCTGGTCTTATACACAGCAGACACTCAGTTAGTGGAATAAAAGGATGAGGCACTGTTTCAAGTAGACCACACTGCTCTCTGAATTTAGAATTGAACCATTTCAACATGGATAGCATTTTTAGACTTATGATTTTATTTTTATTTGATTTAAAATAAAATTTTCATTTAGATACTATTAATGAATTAATACATTTTTATGTCTGTACCATTGAAACCCAAGTATGACCATTAAAGAAAAGACAAAATTGATTGGGTTTTGTTTTCAGTAAGGTAAGAGACATAACAATAAATAAGCCATCTCCCTCTACCTAATTATTTTATGGTTAATAAAACATTACACATAGGTTGAGCAAATGGCTCATCTGGTAATGTGCTTACTGTTTAGCCATGAGGGCTGGAGGTTGATCGTTATAAGCCATATAGAAAACCATGTGCGGTGGTTGATGCCTGAAATCTCAGAGCTGAAGAGGCAGAAAGGAAAGTCCTTTGGGCTTTGGGTAGGCCATCAAGCCTACCCAGTTTGGTGAGTTCAAGTCCCAGCGAGAGACAGTGCCTTGAAATGGGGTGCAGGGCTCCAGAGAAATAAAACCTGACTTTGATCTCTGGCCTTCACTTGCCTGTGTGCACATATGCTCATGCTTTGCACACATACAATGGACATACACACGCACACACATAGATACACTTACAAAGTACGTATTGGACAAACCTCAATAAAATTAGAGTCAACTGTTTGCTATAAGACACGTAGGAAAAATGATTGAAGAATTGAGTCAAGGAGACATCTGCACCCGGTATGCTTCCTTCGCTTCCATCTCAGGCAGGGAAAAAAATAATAGAGCCCCCTCCCCAGCCTACCTTTGCATTGTTGGTCTTAGGAATATCTCAATCACACAAGTCAATCTTACTTTGTACTATTTTCCAAAACTCAGCGGTCACCTTTGATGTCAGAAACATTTTAAGAATGGATTTCTATTCCCTCAGACATTCACGTTATTGTCAAGAGTGTCCCCGGTGAAGTAGTAATATATTCAGTATACTTCCAGTATGCAACACACACGCAAGACCTTGCAGGTTTATTGCATTTTCAGAGACAATCACCAGAGCCCATGACAAGTTACCAGGAAATACAGAGACCCATAGGTCTCTGTAATAGATTACAATAGCTTCCAGATCCTGCAGGCCAGGACTTTCACAGCAGACTGTCCCAAATAAATGGTTGAGGAGCTGACTTGTAGGGCACCAGACACTGCCGCTGAGCCTCTGAAGTCCAGCTCAGGAGAGGTAAGGCCCTTGAGGTGACACTGAAAATGTCTATTTGATAACATCTGGAGAAGTGACCTGTTAGGTGGAAATGAATGGAGAAGGACCTTTTTACCTGTGCAACGCTGCAACTTCATCTTCAACATTGACTTCTATGTATGGACAGATACATTTAGTTTCTATGTGTTTGGGTTCTGTGTGTATGCGTACATGAATGTGGGGCCAGAGAACAAACTGAAGAGTCATTCTGTAGGTGCCATCCACCTTGTGTTGGAGACAGATTCTCTCAGTAGCCTGGAACTTGCGTTGAGCTTGGTTGAGCTCTACCTTCTAAATGCTAACTTCACAGACATGCATCACCATAGCCAGTTTATGTGGTGCTGGACTTGAACCCAGGCCTTTATGCATAGGAGGGAGGTATTTTACTAACTGAGTTACCTTGCCAGACCCTTGTAATTTAATTGATAAGATCCCTCATGGAAGCGTTCTTAGAACCTTTCTTTTACAAAAGAGGAAGGTGAGGTTGATATGGGTTAAAATAGCTTCTTCTGCATACAGCCACACAGCTGGGGTGTTCTATAGCCAGGGTTGTTCTCAAGCGGCCTGAATCTTAACCATCATTTTCTATTGTTTCCTAGTTTTGCTAGCTGTGCAAGAACTTAGGTGTGTTGACCTTGGGCTGGGTGCTTTCTGTGTTCCGAAGCATGCCGTGTCCTTGCTTATAGTCCTATGAGGAACTATTAACATCTATGTTTTATAGATAGGGAGCATAAGGGCAGAGAGGTTAAAAACATTGGAGAAGGTCACACAGCCATCAAATTGGCTGAGTCAAGATAGTCTTGTCCCTTAAGGAACATTCACATCTTTTTACACCCTACAAAATTAATGTGTGAAGAAGTGTCTCAAAAACTCAGTGCTTGCTTCTGTGGAACTTTATTGTTGAGTAAGCATGTAGTTTATGCTTTAAATGCATGCTCCTATAGACCTTGATTGTCTTTGAGAAGCCAAGAGTCTACTTTGGCTGCTTAAGATACAGCTTTTGTGATTTACAAAATGCCTCATTTTACCTAAGAAACAAAGCATTTCTTGAGAAATGTCTTTTGCTCTCTCTAACACGGCTGAGGCTTCCTAATAATTAAATTCAAATTCAAATAGCAGTATGTGCTTTTTCAAAAATACCTTATTAATAAAGCCCTCAAAATTGGAGAAAGTGGTTAAATTTGAAGTGAATAATAAATGTAAATATATAGTTATTCTTTCTACTAACCAGTTAAAAAGTAGTTTTGATTTATGTTAAGTATTTCAAACAACATTTATTTCTGTTTTTCACATGGAATAAGATCATTCAATTTCTGTGAAGAGGAAAAACATCACAGATGGGGAAAAGGTGTGTGTGTTTGTGTATGTGTGTGTTCTGACATGTATCTTTCTGTACGTAAATATAAATAAAGGACTATTTGTCTTGTATGTATACTGATTACCCAAGAGACAAGTAGATCCATGCATATGTGTGTGCATGCATGTACACAAAGATACTAGTTACCAATGTGTTTGGAAAGATAAAGAGGCAACAATTTCTTAAAGAGAGGATGTGATAGAATATGAGTAGAAACTACATTTCTGTGAATTAATCTCAATTTTATGATTTCACTTTAGGAATGTACACATTTAGTATATTATAAGTTAATACCTAAATCTAAAATTCTTGCATATTCAAGGCAGATGTCATTGATGATATACATACATACACACATACATATACATACACACACATATATATTTAGAGAGAGAGAGAGAAAGAGAGAGAGAGAGATCAAGTTAAGTAACTTAAAGTTAAAGAACTTTGTACATTCTTCCCATAAGTCATGCTGGTTCCAAAGGTTAGATGGAACCTAGCTGCTTCCTATAGGCACCTATTGATGCTGTTTTATGCTGTCTTTCTGAGATTAATGGTCTAACCTATGAAATCCCCTGCCATCCTCAACTTACATAAATAAAAGTCTTACAGTAACCTACTACATGGAGCCTTATTCTTCCTAAAGATACAAAAGATGTCGTCCAGTACTAGTAAAAGCCACCCCAACACCCCTAAACTCTTAGAGAATGCCAGGAGTCTTGGTATTCCTCCCACTGGTAAGGAAGAGAGTATCAAGAATTTATTCTGTCTTTAGGAACTGTAACATTATCTCCAATGGGAGGAAAGATTTCTCCTTAGGAGACATCTTAATAACAGAGAAGGATGAGATATCAGCAATATATGAAGAAAAGATTACAACTTCAAATAAAAGAATGTACCTGACCAGAGATTATCAATGGTCATTAATACTACAGAGTGGGGTGGTTATATGTTCTCTGTCTCCTTATGGAAAATCCTCGCACCACCTATGAAGTAGGCAAAGTCCCCTCCATGATGGACTATACCTTCAAACAATGGTTCAGAACTCAGCCTTCCTCCTCTACCACATGCCAGGCAATTTGTCACAGCAACAAGAAGATTAGCTAATCTACTGGACAAATGAATAGTCAATGCCAGCAAGTGATCACTGATCTAAAGAGTGAGAGGCACCAGTAGGACAAACTGACCAACACCTCTTCCTTTACAGGAAGTTGGAAACTGACTGGGGCAAAGAGAATGGCTCGGTTGCCCTTTGACCTGTCATCTGGGTAGGTTGGGGCAGGTTTCATTCCATCTATTTGCTGAATGTGTGAAACCAACAGTAGACACCATAGAATATCTGGCACTGGGTCATTTCTAACCGAAATAAGACAATCATTTTTAGGCCAGTCTGGTCCACCATGGTGACCTTGGGCCCAATTTAGTGACATCTGGACATGTGTAGGAGGCAAATTATAGCATCCTTCTGACAACAATTTTATATTAAACCAAATGGCTGCTGCTCAGCTGTCCACACAAAGGCTTGGAAGGCTTTCAAATGCTTGTGGGCCTCACTGCAGATGGTGAAGCCATTCTCGTACTCGATGGCTGACGGCTTCAGCTGAAAGTTAGCATCAGAAGCAGAGCTGCAAATTATACTGTTAACCCATGCCTTGGACAGATATTTATAGTGACTTCATTAGGCTCCAGACACTCTGTGTGTTCCTGCATGTGTATGTGCTCATTTGGTCCTTCATTTAACCAGAGCAATGCAGCCACACACATAGTGTGAAGATAAATGAACGACACTCAGAGATCAGGATCATGAGACCAGAAGAAAACCCACATACCAGAGGCAATATTTCATCTCCAAAGTTTCATGCTTTCTCATGTGCAAGTGTGTGTGTACTTACATGTGGTCAAGTGTGGGTGCAGATGTCAGGTAGCTTTCTCAATGTCCCTTGGTATTATTTTTAGAGACATAAATTTTTTAATAAACCCATACTTCCCTGATTCAGATAGGCTGGCTGACCAACATCAGGAATCCTTCTATCTCCACCTCCATAGCCATTATTAACTGTAGCTCCTCAGAAATCCATTGTGCCTTGTGAGTCCCTCCCACTAATGATCATGAACTGACTTCATTCTTAGCCAAAGCAGAGAATGCATGGAAGCAGGTCTCTTCCTACTTCTTTCCCTTGGCATGTGCTATATATACTGAATCATCCCCCCACCCAAGAGTCACAGCATGGGGTCCTCACACCCACTATGACTTCATTTGAAGATTAGACCCTCATGGAAGTAATTAAGGTTAGTTGAAGTTCCAGGGGTAGAGCTAATCTGATAGAGCCACTTCCTTTATAACAAGACCGGATTCCAGAACGTTCTCTCTGAGGACATAAGAGAAAGGCCATATGAGAACTCTACCACCTGTAAGTCAGGAAGACAGGCCACAACAGACTCCAACCATGAGAGGAAAATGCCTCCCTTAGCACACTGTTTCCACTGTATGAAGCTCTCACTCCCCCAGCACCAGGGAGAGTGGCAATCCCCTGGCTAGGATCCTTCCTGTGCCAATGCCTTACTTTATCATTCTTGTTTGCTTCTTAAACTACCCTTGAATTAGTTTTCAAATCAGATTTTGTAAGTAAGCCATTTGAAAATTGCAATAGATGTGTGTGTGTTTGTATGTGTGTGTGTGTGTGTGTGTGTGTGAATGCATGTGGAAGTTGAAGGTGAGCCTTAACTTCCTCCTCAGGAGACATCCTTGTTTTCTTTTTAAAATTATTACATTTATATTTATTTTATTGCCTGTTTCTCTCTGTATTTCTCTGTCTATCTGTGTGTATGTATGTATGCCTTTGTATGTATATGGTTAGAGGAAAAATTGTAGAAGTTGATTCTTTCCTTCTACCATATGGATCCCAGGAATCAAACTCAGGTCATGACGCTTCATGGCAAGTACCTTTACCTGTTAAGCCATATTCTCCACTCCACCTTACTTTGATAGAAAGAGTTTCTCATTTTACCTGGGTCTCATTAATTGGGGTAAGCTGTTTGGCCAATGAGCCCCAAGGATCCATTTGTTTCTATCTTCCTAGTGCTAAGATTATAAGAATGTTCCATAACACCCAGTTTTTAGACATGCCTCTTAGAAATCAGACTAAGATCTGCATGTTTGGAATCTGAACTGTCTCCACAGCTCCCAGACTTCACTAATTTATTAGCAAAAGTGACTAGAGGCATTTTGTAAAAAGTAGAGTGTGGATATAGCCATGGAGAACTGTCTCAGGAACCTACAGCAGGAAGCAGATCTGTGAGTGACAGTTGAACAGGTAATAGGCTGGTTCAGGGACACCTTTGGTGAGGCTGTAGGGGGATGAAGTAGGCCTGGGATCCCTGTTGACTGCGAGGCTGGAGAGGATGAGTAATGAGCTTGATCCCCTGATTGCATCTCTTTTGCTTTGAAGCCTCTCTGTCTCAAGTCCAAGGAAATGAGTAATTTGTGTCAGCCAGTAACAAAGTCAGAATAATTTATTTACTTGAATGCCTGTGTTCCTGCATGTTCCTGTGGTAACTTGGCTCAATAATTGAATTTACGTTGACTTTATATTTTTCTGCATTCATTCTGGAACTCTCCCTAACATGTTGGAATAAAGTGTTTTAATACTTAGTTTCACATTTATTTTTTTTATTCCTGGTAAAATGTGGTCCCATTGAGAAAGTTAAATGGAATCAAAGTTTGATATTCCATCTGCTTAATCACTTGACTCCAAAGCAATGATCATATTTAAAAGCAGACTTCTGAAAACTGCAGCTATGTTTGGTAGCAATGAAGATCCAAGTAAATAAAAGCTGAAGCTTACGTGTTTGTGCTTATAAAACTATAATTAAAATAAAACTGAATCCTGTATTTTCTCTATCTCCTCTATTTTCTTTGTTCTTAAATCAGGAATGGCAGTTTTGTAAGTCTGTTTACATGTGCAAGCATATAGGAGACAGAGTTTTAATTTGAAAAAATACATTTATTTATTTTTGATTGACTGATTACCCCCAATGTGAAGGTATACAGCTCAGATGAAAACTCGAGGGAGTTAGTTTTCTCCTCCTCCTGAGTTAGTACCGGGGATTGAACTCAGGTCAGCAAGCTTGACTTCAGGCATCCTTAGAGGCTGAGAAAGGAAACATTTTTTTTAATAATACCTGTTAAAGAAGACACAGCTGATTTAATCGAGAGCTGTGCATCCCTTCTTATCACTGATGCTCATTTACAACACTGTGGGTTTTCAGTAGCAAGTGTTAGTTCTTTCCAAACAGCTTGGAAGAATTTTGTTGTTGGGAATTCTGCAGCGCACACCCCCTGGCCAGAGCTTTGAAGTTTGACTGTCTAGACCTGAGATGCATTGCAGCTAGGTAAATCATCCCTTAATTTTATAAAGAGCTTTTATCCTAAGATGTTTCAGGAGTACCTGTTGTTTAAATTAATGTTTGCGTAATCTGAAAGCTTTACTTCTCAGAGGGAATATTTTATACAACCTCAAGATGTGTTTGGTAGAATTGCTTCATTTATAAATCAAAGTGAGAGACAATAGTGGCACCTTAACAAATGTGAAAGCAAAAAAATAAATTAAAATGAGGATGAGTATAGAGCTGATAACATTTATATGCCATTATTCACAATATCCAAGAAATTGAATCAACCAATATGTCTGTTGAAAAAAATAGATAAACAGAGGATGAATGTTAGGTATATTTATATAGGGAATGACTTTCAGTCTTAAAGGAGGAAGGCTTACTACTTGTAATAGCATAAGTGAACCTAGAGGACTTCAGACTACGTGAAGTGAGGCACACAAAGACAGATGCTGCATGACGTCACTTCTGTGTTGAATATTGAAGAGGTGCAGGGTGAGTACAAGTGTAAAATAGAACTGGACTTGTCCAAGGGCTGGAGGACACAGGGAGATCTTGCTCAGAGGAGAGAAGGCGTCATTTGTGTGGGATGAGGAAGTTGAAGAGACGCTTTAGAAATGATGATGACTGCTGCTGGATGTTTTGATATCATATAGGCCGTGCCAGGAACTCCCTCAAATTGTAAAGGCAGTCTGGAAAGAAAGCTTGTCAGTGAAGGGCTTGCTGTACAAGGGTGAGTTCCTGAGCTCAACCCCCTAAATTCAAACAACCAAAAGGTGTCCTGTGCTTGAAACCAGAGTGTTTGGGAAATGAAGACAGGAGAATCTCTGGGGATCATGGTCCAAACAGCCTGTCTCACTTGGCAATTTCTAGACCCAGTCTCAAAAAACTGAGGAACAACATTGAAGTTGTGCCCTAGCCTCCATGTGCACATGTGTATATACATGTGCACACAAACATGCATACGTGTCTGCTGTGTTTAGCTCTCAGGCTTCCCTGATTAAGCCAGGCATGGAGGATTTTGCACATTGCCTGGTTGATTTAAAAGGCAGCCTGTGGATCCAGAAAGCAGAAAGCTATGACAATGCTCATGTTAAATTAGCAGAGTTATTAAATGCTCATCTTCCATAACATGTCAATAAAAGGAGGAAAAGCAGCTTGCATTCCAGTGTGAGGGTATTGCCTGGAAATAATATAATTCTGTTCTAATAGTAAAGTTGGTTAACTCTTAGAGGCCACGGGAAAGAGATTCATTCTTTTTCTTCAGTGACAGAAGTGGTCATATCATTTTCTCACCTACAGTCAGGGCGACAGACTAGATAATGCTTAAAGGTTATTTTCTACCTTAGAAGAATAGGTCTTGTAGATGGGCAGAAATAAGAAAAGGGTGAAATGATTCCCAACAAAGCCATTTAGATGAAGCCCTAACAGATTTTTTAAAGGTCTATTTCCCCTGCTAGATTGGAGCTTGCCAAAGACTCTGTTTCTATCGTCATCTGGGGAGGATGGCACTCAACCAGACCCACAGTGGGTGCTCAGCTCCCGTTTGCCTAGAGGGGCTCATCATGGGCTGGCCGGTGCAGCTGATCTGGAGGGCACTCAAGGGCATTCTCTCCACTCCATGCAGATGATCTTTTATTTTTCAAACCTCTAAGTATGGAAATTCAGCAAATGAGCACGCGTGGCGACTGGCTCGAAGCTGTCACTTTATTTACATTCCCCTCTGTTTCCTCACAGAGCTCCTTCCAGTGGTAAGGTCTGGGGCTGGAGGGGGGGTGCTCAGTGGGAAAGTGCTTGCCCCATAGGCATGAAGACCTGATTTCTGATCCCCAGCACTCAGATGGCAAGCTGGGAAAGCAGGATCTTCACCATAGCACTAGGGAGAGAGAGGCAAGTAGATCCTGGAGCTCCTTGGCCTTCCAGCCTGGCTGAATCAGTCATCTCCAAATTCATTGGGAGATCTTATGTCAGAATGAATGAATGAATGAATGAATGAATGAATGAATGATAAGATGGAGAGTTGCAGGGGAGGACATCCCAGTGATAAAGTCTGGCTCCATCAGACATACGCACATGCCACATCCCCAACACAGCCTTCTGAGGTTTGATGGTTTTAAAATCACTGATTTGTATCTCTCCAGCAATGAGGAAGGGGAAAGTAGCTTCCATCCTTCCATCATGGTCAGACTAACAGAAAGACTGATATTTGGAAAGGAAGAAGAGAGCTACTGTCAGACATCAGAAATCCTACCCATGGTTTTCATGGCCTTTTCCAGTGGCTTCAGCTCCATTAATCAGCCGTGCCCCAAGCAGTTCCCTGAAAGGCCTGGGGTCTCCACTTCCTCTTCCCTAACTGGATCTCTTGGGCTCTTTCTCATTGTAACGTTTTGTGAGGCAGCAACACAAGGCAAAACAAAATACACTTCAACCTTCTAAAGAAACTGTTTCCGTGGCCCCACCCCTGTTCAGTCGTTCAGTGTATAGTTGTTTTTGTGCAAACAGCTATTTTCACAGCCACACAAGTTTAGCCACAACCCTTGCAAACAGCTTTCCAGACTGAAAAGAAGTCTGGAACTGGAAATGCCTCCAATGTCACTTTTCTCCTCTTTTCTAAAATCATGACCATTGCACAGGATGTGCGTGGTGGGAAGAACATCACTCCCTCCTCTCTGGGGAAGAGGCAAGAGCAGCGGGGACAATAGCTAAGAAATAATATAAAACACCCCAAACACCAGTCCGCTGAGCAGGCACCATGACCTGATGCCCACCAGGACATGTGGAAGGCACTAACATAAAATAAAACTTAAAAGATCAAATAATTAAAACAGAACACTGCTCCTTGTAACTTTTAGTTTCTGTGGTCACTGGCCGGTTGTTTAAGAACAGCAGAAAGTGGAGGGGAGGAGGGTGTTGCTGGAGAGATGGCTCAGAAATTAGGAGCCTTGCTGCTCTTGAAGAGGACCTGAGTTAATTCCTGGGACTCATTTTGGGTGATTTACATCTGCCAGCTCCAGGAAATTTGATAGCCTCTTTTGGCTACCTACACTCACACAGGACACATTCATACAAATGGACACACTTAGAGAAATATAAAACAAATATTCAAAGTGAAAAGAACAACAGGAAGAGTCCTGTGAAAGCGTGCGAGTTCAGGTGCATCTCTAATGAGGCAATGCATATTTTAGGTGTGGTTGTTAAGAGTCTAAAGTGTCTATGGAAATGCAAAGGACTAAAGGTGCACAAACTAGAAAACACAAGAGGACGTGATGAGGTATTCTTAGAGAATTAAGTGGCATAGTAGTCAGTCGCCCAAGCCCCTCATCCTGGACTGAATTACCCACAAGGGGAGGCCAGCTTTTCATTAATGGGGGGGGGCAGGGAAGGCAAGTGTGAGGCAAGCCATATGGCAGACAGGCTCTGAGATCCATAACAGCTCCTCTGCCGCCCATCTTCACTACAAAGGTTAATAGTAAGAGGGTGCTAATGCGGGAGCAGTTAATGAGCAAGTATGCAGTCCCCATCTGCAGGAAGCAGGTTGAGGCACCCTCCAATAACTGAGCATGTCGAAGTCATTGAGGTCTGATGACATTCACTTAAGAGTCCTAAAGGATGCAGCTGAAGGAGCAAGAGAGCAAGTGAAATGATGATCTTTGAGTGTTTAGGAAGGATGGATGCTGGATGCAAAAGCTTGCTGCTGCTTAAGAAGATAAGGGCCTAATAAGGCCAGGGGAAAGGGTAGGTTGCAACAGTAACATAGAAGATCGCAGGCTCGTGTCTCGAAGGGAATTAAGGAGAATAAAGAAGAAATGGGATCTAAGTGGAAAGAGAGCCTGGTGGCATTGCTCTCCTGTACAGCCAGCGAGTGACTGTGATATCTGTTCCATGCTCCATTGATCCACTCAAGATTCTGACAGCAACACTTTAGGATGGCTTAACAGACCTGGTTGTTCAGGATGAAGGTGGCAGCTTCAACTTTGGAAGCCCCCGCGTTCCTGTCTTGAGAAATTAAATCCTGGTGTCAACATTAACACGTCTGGCTTCCAGTTCAGTGATGGGGAAAGAGGGCCAGAAGCTCAGCTGGGCATTTGGCGACACTTCTGACACAGCAGGCAGCAGTTCTCACGCTTGTAGACACATCTTTCCCTGCTGTGCTCAGTGTCTGACTAGAGATGGGGCTGCAGATCTGTGTCTGATCTCTCTGTGGGTAGAGAAGAAATCACACTGGAGACAGCTTTTAGCTCTGACCAGTCTTTAAGTGGTTTTGTTTTCAGGTAAAGATGATAAGAGCTCTGCTTGGTGGGGCCAGCTCTTATCTAGGAATGCTGACAGATTTTTCCCAAGGTCACAGACAGTGGAAGAAGAGAGCCCAGGGTGTGATCAGAATGAGAAGTTATGGGTTGGAGGGGTGGCTTTGTGGGTGAGCATGGTTGCTGCACAAGAATGAGGGCCCTGGTTCCAATCCCTAACATCTATGTAAAGAGCTGGGAGTAGCTCTGCTTGTTCCAGTAGCCCCAGCACTGTGTGTGTGGTGGGGAGGGTAGAAACAGGAGGGCTACTGAGGTTGCTGGTCCCCAGTCTAGCTCCAGATTCAGGGAGAGACAGCCCCTGTGTCCTGGTTCATTTCTGTCAATGTGACACCAATCTAGAGTCATTTGGGAAAATGGATCCTTATTTGAAAAAATGTCTCCACTGGGTTGGCCTTCAGGCAAAGTTGTAGAACATTCATTTTCTTGATTGATGATTGATCAGCCCACAGGGTGTGGTACCATCTTCAGGACGGCAATCTTGAGTTGTATAAGAAAACAGACTGAACAGGCCCTAAGGAGCAAGCCAGTAAACAGCATTCCTGCATGTCTTGTAGCACAATTAGCACAAACCCAGAGACAGATATTGTGGTTCAACCTGAAAGTCAGAAGCAAAACTGCCATCCACTGGCTCTGACCTCTTCCTCGGTCTGAAATGGCGGTTCTGCCTCCAGGAATCTCAGAATGAGACTGTGTCTGTGAGCTGTCTCCCCGGTCTTCTTTGGTGCTGGGATTAAAGGTGTGCACCACTACCATCCAATTTCTATGGCAAACTAGTGTGGCTACTAGGATTAAAGGTGTGTGTCACCACTGCCTGGTCTGTAATGCTGACCAGTGGGGCTGTTTTACTCTCTCATTTTAAGGCAAGCTTTATTTATTAAAATACCAATGAAATATCACTATAATATCTTCCACTTCAGCTCCTGATCAAGTTGCTTTTTGCCATTGTGTTGTATCATAGCAATAGAAACCCTAACTGAAACACCTGAAGTTCTCCCCTGTCTCCTCATGCCTACATATAGCCTCAAACAGGCATGCACACCACACATACACCTATGCACACACTGCATGCATGTAATACAGATATACAGACACAAGGCACTTATGCACAAACAAAATACACATGTACATGCATACATATGTTCATGCATACATAGATGCACATACATGCATACACACAGGCACACACACATACATACACATGAATGCACACAGGTGCACACACATGTACACTGGCACCCATGCATGTACACAGGCATAGATACATGCATAAAACACACATAAATGTGCATAGGCATACAGGCACACATATACATGCATGCATATATTCACATAGGTACGCATGCATACACACACATACACACACACGCCCTTTAGATCACGGCTGATCTGATTTCCTAATGCACTGATTTCCTAGGAGGACAGAAATGGTTTCTCTGACTTCCTTAGCTTTCATTTGGATAAATCTTACTGAAAGTGCTAGATTATTGCAGATATTATCAGGATGAGGAAGAACCTAAATAACAGCCTCCATTTTAATAGCCAACATGCCAAGCCTTCCTTTTCTCATTTGACTGCGTAGTTGCTCAGGAGTTTGTCACTACTATAATCCCATCTTATAGGTAAGGAGACTTACATTTATTCCAAAGCTTCCCCTTAAGCTAATGGCTTCAAGCCCAGGCAGTGTATAAGTCTGAAACCTTCATTCATTTTTAGGGTGTGCATGTATCTGCATGTGTTTCTGCATGTGTTGTATATGGGAATATTTGTTTACCACTGTATTTTGCACCTGTGTGCATGCTGAGGTCAGGAGGACAGCAGGTGCCCTGTTCTAACCCCCTCTACCTTATTCCCTTGAGACAGGGACTCTCAATGAACTTGTTGGTAGATTGGCAACCAGAAATTCCCAGTGATCCTCCTGTCCCCAAGCTCAGAGGTGACAGTTGTGGAGCCAGGACTGTTGGTTGTTGTTTTTTTGTTTGTTGTTTGGTTTTGGGGTTGATTTTACGAGACAGGGTTTTTCTCTAGCTTTGGAGCCTGTCCTGGAACAAGCTATTGTAGAGCAGTCTGGCCTCAAAGTCACTGAAATCTGCCTGCCTCTGCCTCCTGGGTGCTGGGAATAAAGGTGTGTGCCACCACCACCTGGCTTTGTTGTTGTTTTTAACTTTGGTGCCGGGATTTAACTCAGGTCCCCATGTTGGCTCAGCAAGTATTGGCCAGATCTTCAGCCCCAAAGACTTCTTTCTTAACCATTACTCTACTTAGTGTCGAGGAAACAGTATTCCAGAAGTGCCATAAAGGGAATGGTGACAACGAGGGCACAGCTGCTGCAGATGAAGGTAACTTGCAGCCTTCATCCAAGGGGAAAAGTGATGGACGGGGAATGTAACAACCAACAAATATGTAAAAGTGTGTAATGAGATTGCTAAGGGAGAAGCTATCCATCACTCCCACTGGGGCAAAATGAAAAGAAATGAACTCTTAGCACTGTAGAAATCGGAAGAAGTGGCAGCCCTGGGTGGCAGATGATAAAGGAGCAGTGCCGATCCCCAGCCATCCATTGTCACGCAGCAGGACTGAGGCTCTGAGAGGGAAGGTGACATTTCTGGAGTCACCCGGTGATTTTATCACTTTGCACGAGATTGTGTCCAGTTCTCTGGGAGCTCAGGCCTTCATATGTGCCCCTGTTGTGATTATATCCACCCCTGCATGTATTTACATCTAGTCTTCAATTAAACATGGTTCATTACGGGGCCAGAATCAGCAGAAATGTGGCTGGGTGTGCGCATGCTTGTGAAGTCACCTGGGTTTGTGATCAGTGTTCCCAAGAACAAACTGAATGAGAGATGATGGATAATAACCATGTTTCAAATGTTGGTCAGAAGTTATGGGCTGGAGAAATGGCTCAGTGGATAAAGTCCCTTGCTACCAGCATGGGGATCTAAGTTCAATACTAGGGAGACCCATAGTGTGGAAGTAGAGAACTAACTCACAGAGATTGTAGTCTGACCTCTACATATATGTGATGGCATGTGGGTACATACACATCATAATAAATAAAAAATTAATTAAAAATTAAAAAATATATTTGTAGGAAATTAATCAGTCAAGTGAAACAGCCACTGTCTCTTCAGCCCTTTTTCCCTCCCTCTCTTCCCCCTTTCTCTCTTCCTTCTCCCCTCTCCTCTTACACCTTTTCTCATGCTATTTCCTTGAGCTCAGGAGTCTATTGAGAGAAAGAAATCAGTCTGTATATGATTCTTTCATGACTTGCCACTTACTCCTAGAGTCATTGAATTCTTCGCTTAGTTTTTACAAAGCCGTTATCCTTTTCTTTCCTCATGCCTTCATTTTTCTTTGCCCAGAATTTCCCCCCTTTCCCAAATATGGGTTCAGAATCAGGTGAGCTCTGATAATCCTAGCTGATTGACTGTTAGTGGCTGACTGAGATTCTAGCTAAGGGAGTCTTCTTCCTCCAGTCTGTGTTCACATGTCCCATGGGACATGCCTTCCTCTGAAGAGGCTTTGTGGCTTACCTCCTCCACACAGGCCCCAAGTAGAGTACCAGTCTCCCAACTACACCCACAATTATCCTTTGAAGGAAGGAAGGAAGAAAGGAGGGAGGGAGGGATGGAGAGAGGGAAGAAGGAAAGAAGATAATCAGGCAGGCCCTCAAGGAAATGTGAATTTCTGGAGCTATCAGGCTAAAGAAGCTTTTGAACCACGAAGTGAGTTCAGTTTGAAGTTCTGGAATGAAAAGCATGACTCCAATTTGATCAGGAGAGAAATGAAATTTGGGAGTAGGAATTTATTTGGAATTTAAAATAAATACGATGGGGCTTTTGTTGTTGTTGTTTGCAAGTTTTCTGTAAGCAATAAAAATCTGTTACCCTGTTGCTATAATCCAAATTTTCCTGTTTTCAATTCAAGTGCCCAGAGTTGAAGTACCAGGAATGAACAGATATCAAGTGCTTGTCTTTGTGGCATCTGGTTCCCACCACCTGAGCTTGATAACTCCAGGTTTTCATTACACCAACATCCTTAAAGGAGTTTTCTTGACTCTCTGAGCTTTGGGTGCACTGGCTGTACGATGGACCAATGATGTGTCTATTGGGCAGACTGAAGTGATGGCTCTATCTTATCTGCTGGAGAGCAACAGGAAGTCTCTGTGAGACTGGGATGCTGGTCCTTGCAACACAGATGAAAATTAGTTACAACCGTGCTAGTTAACTGAGAGAGGACTGGCCCTAGTGGTCTACATGTCCTGTGGTGATAAAAGGACATCACTATGCACAGTTTCATTTATGTAGAGCCTGTGAGATGGAACCCAAGTGTTCTTGTTTGAAAGGCAAGTGCTTTACCACATGAGGTAATTAATTATAGGAGGTTATGTTGAATAAATCAGATGAATTTTTATAGCAAAACCAAACAGTTGTTTATCATATCTAAACTCTCAGCCCCAACTTGAAATTCTTATTTCAAATAGATTATCAGACATATGCCCATGGGCCACCAGGAACACATCTTCTTCATCTACCTACTAGCTCAGGCCTGAGACCTTTCCAGATGCACATGATAGGGAACAGAAATTCTGAGTATTTTCTTGAATGCAGAGGTCCATATTTACTTATTTGCACAGGACCAGGACCAGGTACTCTACCTAGGGTAGAGAGTTGGAAAATAAAACAAACAAATAAACAAAATGAATAGTGTCATAGCCCAAATTTGTCTTCAAAAGCAGGTGGCAATATGATTTGCTAACCTTTACTCTTGGGAATTATGCTAAAGATGGAGGATGGGTTAAATTGACAGATTTTCATATGTTGAACCACCCTGCTTCTCTGGGGTGATGCCGACTTGATCATGGTAGATGATTTTTTCTGATGTGTTTCTGCATTCAATTTGCAAGTATTTTATTATTTTTGCATCAGTGTTCATGAGTGAGATTGGTCTGTAATTTTTTTCTTAAGTAATGTCCTGCATTGCTGGTGGGAATGCAAGCTGGTACAACCCCCTTTGGATGTCAGTGTGGTGATTTCTCAGAAAAGTAGGAAACAACCTTCCTCAAGACCCAGTAATACCACTTTTGGGTATATGTCCACAGGATGCTCAATCGTGCCTCAAGGACACGTGCTCAACTATGTTCATAGCAGCTTTGTTTGTCATAGCC
>LOJH01002469.1:0-20613 GCA_001685095.1 Ellobius talpinus
GTCCCAAAAAGCCAGTACATGCAGTAGAAACAAGTCCCAGTGCCTTTATAAATGATTTCTCAGTCAACCCCCATTGTCAGCCGCATTCCGAGAGTCTGGTTTGATCACATGCTCATTCAGTCCTGGTCCAGCTGGATTTGCTGAGCTCCCATTAGAATAGGCACACTGGCTCAGTGGGTGGACCAACCCCTCGTGGTCCAGACTTCCTTGTTCATCTTCTCCCTCCTTTTGCTCTTTTGATTGGGAGGCTTTAGATGACAGCTTCTATTTTCTTGCAGGTTATATATCTGTTTAAAGTGTTGACCTGGTCTTGATTTAATTTTGGTAGGTTGTACCTATCCAGAAAATTTTCATTTCTTTTACATTTTTCAATTTTCTGGAGTATACTTTTTTATAGTATAAACTAAGGATTTTCTGGATTTCCTTGGTGTTTGTTGTTATATCCCCCTTTTCATTTCTTATTTTGTTAAATTAATGTTCTTTTTCTGCCTTTTGATATGTTTGGATAAGGGATTTTCTATCTTGTTGATTTTCTCAAAGTACCAGCTCTTTGTTTCATTGATTTTTTTGTATTGTTTTCTTTGTTTCTATTTTATTGATTTCAACCCTCAATTTGATCATTTCCTATCATATACTCCTACTGGTGAGTCTACTTCTTTTGTTCTAAAGCTATCAGGTGTGCTTTTAAGTTACTATTGTGAGATTTCTCCATTTTCTTTATATAGGCACTAAGTGCTATGAACTTTCAACTTAGCACTGAATTCATAGTGCCCCATAGGTTTGAGTATGTGGTTCCTTCATTTTCCTTGAATTCTAGGAGGTCTTTTGGTTTTTTTATTATTTATTCCTTGACTCAGGAGTGATTCAACTGAGAACTGTTCAATTTACATGGGTTTGTAGACTTTCAACAATTAGTGCTGGTTTTGAATTTTATCTTTAAACTATGGTGATCCAATAAGATACATGGGTTATTCCAATTTATATGTATCTGGTGAGGTTTGCTTTGTTACTGAGTATGTGGTCAATTTTAAAAAAAAAGGTTCCTAAGGAGAAGGTATATTCTTTTGTGTTTGGTTAAAATGTTCTACAGATGTCTAATATACAGATGTCTAATAAATGTCTTTGAATCAAGACTCTGTTAGTTAACTTATTTCTCTAATATTTCTGGTTGATATGTCCATTGTGGAGAGTTGTGTGTTGAATTTTCCTCCAATTACTGTGTATGGTTTGTGCATTTTAAATTTTAGCAATGTTTCTTTTACATATGTCGGTGTTCTTGTATTTAGGGCATAGATATTCAGGATTGAGACTTCATCTTCATGTTTTTTTCTTGTGATGAGTATGAAGTATCTTTGACCATCATTTCTAATTGATATTAGTTTTAAGTCTACAATTTAAATATTAGAATAGCTACAAAAATTTCTTTCTTAGGTCCATCTGATAGGAAAAATCACTTCCCAACCCTTTACTCTGAGGTAATTCCTGTCTTTGAGGTTGAGATGCATTTCTTGTATCCAGCTAAGCATGGATCTTGCTTTCATAACCATTCTCAACCTGTATCAATTTGTAGGTGAATTGAGCCTATTGATATTAATAGATATTAATGACCAGTGATTGATAATTCTTGTTATTTTTTGTCGTTAATGTTTGTGCATTTGCTTTCTTTGAGTTTTTTTTTGGTATGAGGTTATCTGTTGCCTATGTTTTTTTGTGGGTGCAGTAAACTTCCTTGGGTTTTTTTCCTTCTAGTAATTTTTGTAGGCTGGATTTGTGAATAGGTTTTTTAAAAATCTGGATTTGTAATGGAATATTTTATTTTCTGCATTGATTGTAATTGAAATCTTTTCTAGATATAGTACTCTGGGCAGGCATCAGTAGTCTCTTAGTGATCTGTTCAGGACCTTCTGCCTATCATGGTTTCCATTGAAAAGTCACGTGTAATTCAGATAGGTCTGCCTTTACATGTTACTTGTCCTTTTTCCTTTGCAGCTCTTAATATTCTTTGTTTATTCTGTATGTTTTGCATTTTGATTATTATATGCGAAGGGTGGCCAGGGAACTTTTTTTTTTGGTCCAGTCTATTTGGTGTCTTGTAGGCCTCTTGTACCTCCATAGGGATATCATTCTTTAGGTTGAGAAAGTTTTCTTCTTTGATTTCGTTGAATATATTTTCTGTAGTTTGAGCTAGATTTTACTCCTTCTTCTATCCCTATTATTTTTAGGTTTTGTCTTTTCATGCTGTTCCTGGATGTTTTGTGCTAAGAATTTCTGGATTTAACATTTTCTTTGACCAATGAATCTCTTTCGTCTATAGAATCTTCAAAATCTAAGAGTCTCTCTTCCATCTCTTGTATTCTGTTGATTATGTTGATTATGAATGGGAATCTGTAGTTCCCATTCATTTACCCAGATTTTCCATTTCCAGAATTCCCTCAGTTTGTGTTCTTTTTGGCCTCTTTTTCAGTTTTAAGTCTTGAACTCTTTGAACTGCTTTTTTTCCTGTTTGATTGTTTGTTTCTTGGGTTTCTTTAAGAGATTATTGATTTCTTTCAATTTTTGTTTGTCTTTTCCTCCATTACTATAAAAGAATTTTTCATTTCCTCTTTAGCTATCTCCATTGTCCTCATAAAATTACATTTAAAATTGTTTTCTTCTGTTTCTTCTGTATTAGGACCGTCAATTCTTCCTGTTGTATGACCATTGAGTTCTGGTGTTACCATGTTGTTTTTTAGGTTGCTGATTGAATTCTTGCATTGGTCCCTACCCATCTCTTCCCCCAATTCATGCTGGCAGTGCCTTTGCCTCTTATGTGAATTCTTGCAGTTGTTTTCTGTGTCTTAGGGAGCTGTTATTGGTCTTCTCTGTACTATCACTGTCCTGTCTCAAGGAGCCTCTAAGTTCTTGCTTGGCCTGCTCTTTTGATCCACTCTCTTGATCTGCTCTCTACTCTGTGCAGCATGTTTTTCAGAGGTATTCCTCTGAGGTAATAGGAGACAGGTGTGTTTGGAGGCAGATTGGGACTTAGAGCTTACATGGTCCAACCAATGGGGTAGGGTGTTAGATCAGACCATCTGCAGGAAGCTTGCCTGATGACTCGCTAGAGGAGCTTAAGCATGTGGAGGGAGGGCCCATGGTTTTGTCCTGAAATGGAGGGATGTCCAGGTGGGTGGGTGATCACTCACCTCTTGGTCTCCTCTGTGCAGTCAAAGCCTGTACTTCACATTGTCTTTATTTATGAACATAGAAAAGGTAACCAAAAATGCATGAGGGTACAAAATGCCAGTGTTAGAAAAGGCAAATTTGACCAAAGTCAAATTCTACTTGATTTCTAATTATATAAAGAACCATGAGAAAAAATACATACATCTGCAGAATATATTTAAAAATCATGCATAAATATACACAGCTACAATAAACTGGTTTTGATAATATATCAGGCATGAACTGGAGTGAGCTTAACCACTTCAACTAATTGTTCTAGGAAGGCTTGGTTTCAGCATGTGAAAGAATGAAACTGTATTGTTTTTGGCCACCCTGCACAAAATTCAACTTGTAAAGTATCAATGACATTAACAGAAAACCAAGTGGTTTGAAACTGCCAGAAGTAAAACTAAGGAGTGTGCATCAATTGATAAGCATAGGTTAGAATTTTCCAAAGACTTCAGTAGTACAGGGAATAAGACTAGCAATTGATAAATGGGGTCTCATCAAACTAAAACCCCTCTATATAAGGGATGGTACCATTCAAAGGGAGAGGCAGTCTTCAAAATGGGAGAAAATCTTTGTCATCTATACTTCTTATAGAAATTTGTGATCTAGAACATATAACTAAATTGATAAAAATGAAACATTAAGAAATTTAAGAAATCATTTGAAAAATGGGTATGAAGTAGAAAAGAAAATAATAAATAATAATGGTAAGATGAAATAAAAGTGTTAACTGTGTCAGCATGCTAGAAGCTAAAGTCACATTGGAAATGGAAAGGAATATTATTTGAGAAATTATTATCAGATTGACCTTAATGGATCCTTTAATAAATAAAGAAAGAAAGAAAAAACACACAAACAAACAAATAAATAAATCCTTTCTCCACCAATTTCTTCAGGTACTTTTATTTATCATAGTAATTGAAAGTAACCTACAACTGCTAGTAAACACGTTAAGAATGTTTTCCACATGCTTAGTCATCATAGTTTAAAGCAAGTTTAAAATTCCATCTCACCCAAGACTGAAATCATCAAGAATACAAAATAAAAATGAATGCTACTGTGAATGTGGCAAAAAGAAACAGTCTTATCCAATCATGAATATAACTGAAGCCAGACTAGGAAAGGACCTATAGGAGACAAAACAGTAGAGGGACTTGAAAGTATACATAAAATCAACATCAAAAAGTTAGAATAATTTGGGTGGAAAGGCTTAAGCAGGGAAAGACATTTGTATAAGAAGGAAATTGGGCACTGCTGACGTTATCAGGAGTGTAAAAAACAATATGGAACGCAAATATCTCACAATTTAATAAGGTAATTGGAGGAAAAATGAGAAATGTGTACAGTGTTAGAAGAGGGATGCTATAATTTTGTGTCTTAAGTGGGAATGGGGTTGGGAAAGGTGGGTGAACTGGATATACCAAATGGCTTAACCCAAACAAAGGGATTGGAAAATATCTATGGAAACTCACTATGTAGAAATCTAATTTGAAAAGTAATATAATTTTAAAACTAGGTTCAAACTGAACTAACTGAAATGACATGCATTGGTGGATAATACACACACATATATATGTATATATGTCTACATATACCTATATATGCATATATATATACATACACACATATATATCACCTAATTGGACTTAGTGTGTCATCAAGCAAACAAATAAACAAACAAAAGATATGAAGTCAGGAAAGGATTGTCCTTGCAGTTAATTGGAGGTGGATAGGACCATATTTTATTTTATACATGAAGAAATTCACAAAGTATATGGAAAAAACAAATATTATAAAGATATATAGAAGTAGTTTTAATTTTCATTTCCCTTACCTCTGAAGAGATTGAATACATTTTGGTGTTTGTGAGTCATTTATATCTCTTCTTTTGAAAACTCTGCTTATTATAGTAGCCCATATAATTTAGTTGAATGTTTGCCTGTTGTTTAGACTACTTGGTGATTTTATAATTATAAATATTAAGTACTGAATGAAAATTTACTTTTAAATTAAAAAGAAAATCAATGACACATGCCGTCATGTTTATTTGAGATTTTCCTATAAAGAAGAAATATTGAAATTTAAATGAGATCTGACTTACAAAGATCCCTAGGAAAGAAGACTGAAGCAGGGTCAAGAAAGGATATCAATTATGTTTCTATCATCCAAGAGTCAAAGCTGTTCACTAAAGGCCTGTGTGTGCAAATTGTTTCCTTTATGGGGAAGTGATAAACAATTCTGCTGAACTGTGATGCCGTTTTCTTAGGATAGAAAAGGAAAAAGATTAGAAAACATTACTGAGGGATTATAAGTATCTAGTAATACTAAATTAATCCATAATTATCTCTCTGGGAGCCACAAAATGAAATCACAACATTACAGCAAGCAAAAGGCCACAGTGTGACAAGATAGTCTTTAGAAAAGCAAGCTTTTCCTAAAGACAGATTCAATGTTGTTCTTTTTATGTTATTTTTTGTTTGTTAATATATTGCTTAGTTTATCTTATGATAGATTTTCTAATTTAACAATAATAAAATTTGCTAGTGTGCTTTTGGGTTCCAATAATTATTACATTTTCTAATAAATTTTTATATTTTGTGTTTTATGTATTTATTTATTTATGCAGTATTTACATTTTTTCAGGTTATATATGATATTGTGAATTATAATATAAAGCAAACAAATGAATTATCAAGTGCCACTTGGTATTAGAGGAGTTTCCATGAATTATAAATAGCATATTAAATTTATCTATTTTAACTATTAAACAAAATGAAAAAATCAATAAATATTTATAATAAATTATACATTTTATTGGATTTCTGTCTTAATAAATTCATATTCCAGATGACTATAATTCTATGTGAAGATTTTAAATTTTACTTTACATTATATGCAGATGATTAGTTTAAAAGTTATAAAACACAATTTTGAATAAAGTGATTTTTATATTTGATGTTAATATTTTAAAAAATTACTTTGTGTTTTCATTATTATATCAACAGAAAGAAAGTTATTTAATTTCAGAGCATTAATACAATATCATACCTAAAGCTTATTCACTGTCTTTTGGCACATCAATTCTCTATCACATTAACATGCTATTTTGTCAGTTTTAAAGAGTAATTAAATTTCACAGATATTAACAAGAACAACATAGTTATAGCTTGCAGAGTAAATAACTGTGGGTTCCTAATCACAACTCATACCTCTGTAAAGTATGTTTAGATGGGTATAAGAGCAGTCCTAGCATTACAATATTATAGCATAACCTAGGCATTTGATATAAATTGACCATTAATTTAACCTAACAGATGAAAACATCATCCCAAAAATATATATTCTAAATACCAAAATGACTTCGGAGAATTCAACCAAACTCAAAGTTATTCCAAATGGTGACTTTACATTGATGAAAGTTTAGAACATTTACATTTGTTTCACCTAACAACGAGCTAATATTGTTTGTAAAACAGGTATTCCCTAAGTACTACTGTAACATTTTTCTTTCTTATATATTATCTTACTTCAAATTAAATAACAAAAGTTTGCAATAAACCTGATGTTAAATTAGATAGATGCCAACCAATAGAATCTCAGAAATAAATACTTTTATGGATTACATGTATCTTCTACTTATCCATTTATACTGACAAAGGTTTTAACTTAAATTAAATGAATTAATATGTACCCAGTTCACACATAGAAAATGCATTAAGACACATTGGCCTTTTTGACACTTTTATTGGGAAAGAAGATAATAATGAAATATGACTGGCAGATAAAGTATCAATCTAATGGTGAGGTATATGTGAGGAAGACAGAGTAAGAACAAGATCTGGTTTAATGTGCATGTTCACTGACATATATGCAGACATTATTCACATCAGCTAAGGTTGTATCAAGTCACTGCCCAATGAGACCAAATGGCACACAAACCACACTGTGTAAGTGTGCAGAGGTGGTTGCAATACGTACAGGAAATGTGTCTGGAGACAAAGGCAGGAAGCAGGCAACACCCTGGACTTTAGTGTTTCGTGCCAAAATAGAAAGTCTCTAATTAGCTGGGGTACCACTATGTGTCACCTTCAGGAGGTGTTTACAATTATCATGTTCCCTCTCTTCTAATGACACCATCTGAACAGAGACTGATACCTTAGGATAGTATATAAAGAGTTATAAATACCAGTTGTGCTGGTAGCCTGTGCATATGTGTGTGTGTGTGTAGCCTTTATGTAGACCTGAAAATTTCCATTTTATGAATAAACATCTCTATAAATCAAGGTTCTCAAGGCTATAATTTTTAACACTGTATTTTAATTGCAGATTTTTTTCGCTTTCCTCTCTCCAAACACTAAAGCAACCCCTGCTTGCTCTTCTTCACAGTTATGGCTTCTTTTTTTATCAAGTGTTATTGCAAATTTATACATTGTATGATGATGGAAGTCACAAAACAATCCTAACCCAGTTCAGAATTATGAACAATACAGGGCTATTTATTTAAAGGAAAACTTACAGATCACAGTCCTCTGCATGAACAGGAACAGAGTCTAGCAGCCAGAAGCGGAGCCAGAAGCAAGAGAGAGATTGCATGCTTAACAGCTGCTTTTACAGTATCATCAGAGATCATGCCCAAGTGGGCTGGGACCTTAAAGGCTATTGGCTGAAGGAGTGGAATGTACTCTTACAGCACTTGCGTGTGTGTGTGTGTGTGTGTGTGTGTGTATTACTAAAAATAATTTGAGTCAATACAATGATACCTGTATTTTTCCAGGGCTGACCATTTGTCACTGGACTATCAATTGATTTGCTTGTCCTTGGTGAGTCCACCTCTTCTACTCAGCTTCATAAGGATTCCTTTTATCTTTTGTGTAGGGTTGAGGTCTCCTCACCAGACTTCCCTGTTCAAGTTTATTTAAGAATACAGATACATGTAAATACCAACACTGTATTTACCTTTTTTCTACCTATTTAACTTTTAACCAAGTTGGAGGAAAATGATACAAAGAGCAGGAAAAAGAGTCAGAGACATCCCCACTTCCACTGTTAGAAGTCCCATATATAAAATATTCCTTTACACTCTGTGAATATATGTCACTGTGATAGGTTTAGTAAAGAAACTGACTGGCCAATAGCTGGACAGGATAAGGTTAAGCAGGAGAACCAGACTAAGGATCCTGGGAGGAAGGGCAAGCAGAGAGGATTCACCAGCAAGACATGGAAAGGAAACAGAAGTTGTAAGATAAAGGAGACGTAATGTCACATGGGAGAATTCAGATTAGTATATATGGACAAATTTAAGTTGTAAGAGTTAGCTAGTAATAAGCTAACTCTTGAGCTATTGGCTGAACATTCATAGTTAATAAGAAGTCTCTGTGTGGTTATTTATGAGCAAAACAGAGAGACTCTGCCTAAATATGACATTCTACTGTTGTGCCAGAATTTCTACATAAGACCTGATAAACCTTAACAAAAAAGATTTTAAGCACATAAAAACAGAATTGAGCACTGTATTTTCTCAGGTAGGCTCTGTTTGCTAGTGACAAGCAGAGGCATGTCTCCTTTAAGAGATGGCTTCCTGGCTCCATGCTAGCAGTAAAAAAAACAAACCAAACAAACAATTAAAAATGGGCATGGCTCTTTGAATAGACTCTGATAGTGAAAACTTAAATGGAGTTTATGAGCAGTGGACTGCATACTACTCAGTGGCAACATGGAAGCTAAAATGCTCCAGAGCTGGGAAAATAAGTGTCTCTCTCTAGTACCTTCACCATAAACCTAGGCACTCAGAGAGTCAAGCAGGGTGGAGCAAGCCACTAAAACAGAGGCAGAGGTTCTAGATTTTCCTCTTAGCACTTTAAAAGCACATCTGCTCAAGAAAAGATTATCGATACATAGTAAAGAGATTCAGATAGAAAAAATACTCTAAATAAGTTACAGTGTATTTAAAACTGTACAAAGGCTTGGGATAGAAAAGAAAATGGTATATACAGTCAAATAAAAGAAATATATACTTAAAAAATAAATCCTTAAGAGGGAGTAAAGTAATATAAAAGAAAAAAGCTACATAAATATGGGAAATACACAGAGAGTCTGATTCCAGTATGTCATTATATTTCTTTAGATTTTTGACTGTTAGTGAAAGAGCAATAACTACAGAAAAATACTGGATTATGAAAACTGCTTGATTAAACCAACCTAAATATTGTAAAAATAACTTGACTTCAAAATGGAAGTTAAAGGTGTGTTTCTTTGGGAGAAAGGTTATGCTGTTAGTTTGAGAGAAGAGGAGAAGCTATGGATTCATAAATGGTTAAATAAAATCAAGTTTTATTAAGATGACCCCCTGAAATCCTGGTAACAGACATAAAATAATTATACCTACAAGCACTACAGGACTCACAATGTATATTTTGTTTGCTCTATAAAAGCTACTATATTAAAACAACCTATGTATTTTGAAAATATCTTCACTTAAAAATTTAACTCAAAAGGTATGCTGCTTTGGAGAAGAGATTATGCTTTTATTTCCACAGGAAATAAAAAATCCATGGATTCATTTGGGTTAAAGATAATTAGGTTTGATTGGGGAAGAACCCCTGATATCCTGGATACAGACATAAAGAAAACTTAGAAAAACAAAACAAATAAAATATATTTTACCTTCTCAAGCATAAAACAAATCTCATCTTTAACATACTTGTGATGTATGTTACCTTTAAGTTTATGTATTGTCAGAACAAGGTGACCAAACACCACTGAAAACAGATGGCACAGGTGATCCAACATACCAAAATGCTTCTGTTACTGTGTCTTCAAAATTCTACATCCAAATCAGCTTCAGAGATGATGACTGAGGTAGTTTAAACTTACTGACTACTCCAGCCAGGTCTTCATTATTATCCCAATTTTCTTGAGGTTTCCCAAAAGATACCAGCTTCCCCAGGCAATAGGAAGTAGTCTAGAGAATGATGCCCACATCCACAAAACATTGGTTATGCATGTTTGCTATAATTTCAATGTCAATGATTACAAGTTTTTATTGGTAATGGTCAGGAAAAAAGGCTGAACAAAGATTAGATTAGATTAGATAGATATTGTTCTGGAAATAAAAAGGGGGATACAGAAATGATAGGATGAAAGGATAGACTATTAAACATACTTTTAAACTAAAAAAGCAAATAGTACTAGTCTTAAATATTTTATATTAGTATAGATTTTTATTTATTAACACATAATTAAACTTAGTTATTCTATATGTATGTTTCTACTCTTGCTTGGGGTATTTTGCTTATGATACTCATTCAAAAATGTAATGTATAATTAGGAAATACAGGTTACCAGTTAGTCATCTATAGTAAACTTTGGTCATAATATGTTTGTCTTCAAGGTTAAACATATTTTTAGATAAATAAATGTTCTTCAAACACTTCAAATAATATAGTATTTAAAATATTTAAATAACATAAAACTTTTATTGGTAGTGAAACACATTTGCTCCTGGCAGCACTAATTTACTTTAGAGACTATATTGGGCATTGAAGAAACTCCATATGGACTTTGCCTTTCTTATGACAAAAGCTAGGATTTCGAGCAAAAAAAATGCCCTTTCCTCTACTGCTGACAGTATACTGTCCACATTGGACCAACAGGACACACACAAAAAAATGTGACTGACAATCTTTGCCAAGGACTGTCCTTCAAAATTCCCTGCTTCTTAGAAACATGTCAGAAACACTAGGCCTGTTAGCCAAAGATGGATGCCCCAATTTTACAGAGGAACTTTGGGTGACTGTCCAGACAGTCAGATGTCCCTGTCATTAGGTAACATTTCACCCTCCTGGGTTCTTTTACAGATTTGAGAACTACATGTTTATAGGTAAAGTTTTTCTTACTTAGTGAAAAATAATTAGTTTTAATTTTTGAGTCACTAAGATAGATAATAGAGTATTTTCTCTATCAAATACAAATAGACTGGATATTATAACTGTAATTCTTACTGTTTTTGTTATATATAATTTTATTACATTAAAGTTACAGCCTTAATTATTTAGACAAAAAGGAATGTGGAATATTCCTTTATATTGTGTAAATAAATGTTGCTGTGATTGGTTTAATAAAGGAGCTGACTGGCCAACAGCTTGACAGGATAAAGTTAGGCAGGAGAACCAGACTAAGGAGACTGGGAAGAATCAAATTGGAAAGAGAGGAGTTACCAATGAGACATAGAAAGGTAACAGGAGATGAAAGATGAAAGAGAAGTAATGCCACAGGGCAGAATGTAGATAAAATAAATTGGTAAATTTATGTTGTAAGAGTTAGCTACTAACCAGCCTGAACTATTGACCAAGCATTTATAATTAATAATATGTTTCCCTATGGTTATGTGGGAGCAACTGCCAAGACACAAAGAAACTCAACCTACACTCACAAGAATGCCAAGCTACAAAACCGCAATGCATATGCAGAGGAGCTAGGCTAGACCCATGAAAGTTCTATGAGGTTATTTTTATCTTTGTGACCCCCTATGAGTCCTGCTTAGTTGTTTTTGTTTGCTGTGTTCTGATGATGTCCTAAGACCCCACTGGCTCCTACAATATGTCTTCCATCTTTTCTTCATGTTTTTCCATGAGTTCTGCCTAATATTTGGCTGTAGGTCTCTGCAGTTGCTCCCTTGAGGAAGTCTCTCTGTTAACAACTGGGTTAGACACCAATGTGTAAGTATAGCAGAATATCATTAGAAATTATTTCATTGACTTTTGGTTTGTTTATTTTATGTGTTTGATACCATCCCAGGTCTCTAGCATATATGGCCTCTGGTTCCTACGTGTGCAGGAAGAGGCAGGCATGGGCTCCCTCTTCTGTTGTGGGCCTCAAGTTTAACCAGTAATTACTTGGCCCCTCTCATAAATTCTGAGCCTGTCTTGTAGGCAGGACAGATTGTTGATATGGGATTTCCCTCCTCATGCTATGAATGTATTTTGTTACCATTGGTTATCAAGAAGATGCTTTGGGCCTATGCCAGGGTAGAATAAAGCAAGGCAGAAATTCCAAGAAGAGATAGAGGCAAAAAGAAGTCAGAGTCAGGGAGATAGCATGACATGCCAGTCACCAGCCAGAACCTTAACAGCAGGCCAAAGTCTCATGGCAATACACAGATTAAGGTTTAATTTAAGGTGTGATAGTTATCAAGAAATATGTCTTAGCTATTGGCCAAACAGTGTAGTAATTAATGTAGTTTCTATATGATTATTTAGAGGTGGGTAGCCAGAAAATGATTGGGCAATCCTTTATTACAGGTTATAAATTGAAAATCTGGTACCTGAGTTGGTGTCTCAATCCTACCATTGGTGCCTTGCCTGTTTACAGAAGATATCCAGTTCAGGTTGGTTGCATATATCCCACTACTAGGAGTCTCTGCTAGGGTCTCTCTCATAGATTCTAGGGAGTTTCTACTGCACTAGGTTTCAGCAACACCTCCCAAATTCTTCCCAATTACCTTTGTCTCTAGATTGTACAATGATTTTTTTTAAATTTGAATAGAGAATATCCCTTTGATGTCACATCATCATAAAGACTTGAAGACACTTGTAGATATTTAAGATAAGTGAAACCAGAGGAAATGAAGTGGAAGTTACTGACTATCAGTGTACTGGAGGAGTATCAAGACATTTTGTATCAGTTCAAAATAAACAGGAGAAGAGTTGTTATTTGAGGTAGACTGTTTCAAAGTATATTACATGAGGACTCTTATACTCATTTGAATTTCTTATTTAACTCTAAAAAGATATGATCACTTTGATAACATTGATACTGATGAAGCTAATGCAGTCTCTTAGTAGATACTGGTTAGGTACAACTATGACCTGCTGACAGTCTTTATAGATATGAATTATTTTTAAGAATTTATATTTATTTTTGATTATGTATATTTAAATCTCTCCTGTCTCTGTCTGCCTGTATGACTTTCCCTGCACTTGTGTGTGTGTGTGTGTTAATGAGTGTAATGCCTATACAGAAAAAAAGAATTATGGTAGTTCTTAAAGAGCTGTAGTTACAGGTGGGTGTGAGTCACTGTAAGTGGGTGGTGGGACTGAACTGATGTCTTCTGGAAGAACAGGAAGGAGTTTGAACAACTGAGATATTCTTTCAACCATGAGAATATTAATTCTTAAAGGGTTTACTCATTAACATTATAATCCATGAAGAGTTAACTGTTTAACCTCATATAAAGATATATCAGAATAATTAGAAAACACACATAAAATTGCAAGCACCTAAACCAGTGTTTAATTATAGAAGGTTTTAAGTAATTTATTGTATTTTATTGAAAATGTTACAAATGCTGATGCACTAGCTACTACTTTTCTGTCACTACTGAATTTTTTAATTTCCAAGAGTAATTCCGATCAAACTTGTAAAAGTGACCACAAATGAACTTGATAATATTATAAGCATTTCCCCCTATACTTTAACTTACTTTTTTTCTTCAAAAACATACTATCCAAGTTAATTTAGTGGACACAGAAAATTTAATTTAATTTGAATTATTTATAATATTTAAATTTATAAAATTTAAATTAAATTATTTATGATTCTTGTATAAAACTGGTAGGAGTAGAAAAATGATGCATGCATTGTTAAAAAGCAAATTAAATACCTAAAATACTAAAACTATAATTGCAGTTTTCCTACATTTGTTTATTTTGGTATACAAAATAGAATTAAAAATTAAAAAAGATCCAAATAGTACATTATCATTGCAGCACTCCTTACAAAAAACATTTGTGTTTGTGTGGCATTAACTTACATATCCATTAAGCTATAAATGGATACAATGAAACAATATGTGGCCTTAAAAGGAGTAGGACCCTATAGCATAAAATGACATGAATGAATACTGAAAATATTATTCTACACTGAATAAGCCAAAAATAGTAATTCACATATTGGATGAGTATTCTTATATAAGTTGTCTAAAACAGAAAAACAAGTAATATTCTGAAATACAATTACAATTTTATAGGATCAACAGACTACTGAATGGCTAATGTTTTCATTGCAAAAGAGAAAAAGGAGCATCCCTGTAACTGAACACCCTGGAAGTGGCCTGTAATATGGCACTTATTCCATAAGTGAATATAAGGCAAACTTCAGTGTTGTCAGGAAGGAAATACTTCGCATATGTTTATGATAGTGATTAATTTATTTCCCTAACAGAGTTTCATAATTGTAACTCTCAAATATTGTTTCTTTATCATTTAAGGAAATGTTAGGAAAGGCACAAAAAAAGAGTGGGTAAAGCTGCCTTTCATCAGCATCCTTTAAAACAGTGTGATTTAGAGTGATTTCAGAATGACAACTTTCTTAAGTAAAATAACAAACATAGTTCTAAGTCTTTAAAGAAGCATTCTCTATTTGGAATGTATCACAAAGACACCAGACTTTCTGGATCAATACCTTGACTGATCCATATTGTTCACTCTTAAGATTCTCTTTATTGATACAATCCTACTTTTTCTGAAAAAAAAAGTTGTTTGCTTAGACTAATTTAATCAAGTAGTTAATCATGGCATTGATAGAGCTCATTATTATCATTTACAATTAGGAAGCTAATTATAGATTTAATTCAGGAATCCTCCTTTCAATGTTGTTTCAACTAAAATGGCACAGATTCTTGAAAGCTGAAGCATGTGAAAGCACAATTTTTAACATGCAGTTTCTCTGCAAAACAGTTTCCCCTTAATTTGTTTTTTATTGATTCACACCTATTTCAGTATAAAAGCTATATTTTCATTATTTGTTAATTTACACCAAAACAGATCATACCAGTGTGTGTTCCTGTTTTATAATAATTATTTAGAGTACATGGAATAACACCATTACTATGACTAATGATGGTGATATATGGATATATTTGGGTTTTTCTGCAGCATTGCTACAAATCAAAATCAATGTACTGGGCAACACCTTTTTAAAATCTTAAACTATATGTCGTTACAAAGATAAAATCAGTGAGTGTAAAATGGGGTAAGAGATAAATACCATATTTATGAAATATAGACTTAATTATAGCTAGAAACAGCACAAATGCTGTTGAATAGTTATTGAAAATGACAAACATGCTACTTTAGGATGAGAAAAATGATACCTATATGGAAAAAATAGAATAATAATCTTAACATACAATAAAATAGAATAAATTAAAGAGGGAAATTTAAACTTGATTAAATTAAAACACTCCATCAATTTCCTTGGAAAACTTTCTTCATAGTGTAAATTGTGACATGTGGCGCCTTCATTTATACCATGCAGATGTGGCACTTTCATTTATACCATGCAGAAACACATCATCATGTATTTTTCCTTTGTTTCATAATATTTTAGATATTTTTTAAAGAAATAATTAAATACGATATGGAATGTACTTCTGTATATGTGCTGCTCTTATTGGTTAATGAATAAAACTGCCTTAACCAATGGCAACCAGAACATAGCCAGGCTGAAAGGGATACAGAGAGGGTAGGTGGAGTCAAGGAGGTGCCATGTATCTGCTGAAAGAGGCAAATGCCATATAGCTGCCCAAGAAGCAAGAAGTAACAAACCATAAGCCTCATGGTAAAATACAAAATAATAGAAATGACTTAATTTAAGATATAAGAGATAGCTAGAAATATACTTGAGTGATTGGCCAAACAATGTTTTAATTAATATTGTTTCTATGTGATTATTCAGGAAATGAATGAGCAGTCTCCTTCTACATAAATATGTAAATATTTTAAGATTTCTTTCAAAGACACAGTATTCTAACTGATGATGATCACATATGACTACCTCAGAGAATAGTTTTAGAATATATTTTCATAGATAGATAGGCAGACAGACAGGCAGAGAGATAGATAAATAAATACATATAGAGATAGAGATTGAATACATAGATGAAAAATAAACCACTAGATAGATAGACTATTAGAAACATTTTGAGAAGCCAAGTACAAAAACAGAATAGATTCTATTGGTTTATGTCAAGGATAAAAAGCCCTTATATTCTATTTTTACTAACATATTTTTTTCCTGGTGAAAATTTGCTTAACTTTGTAATAAACTTTTAAACTCTAAAAATCTAAAGAAGTTGTATTGTGTAAAAAACATATAATTTATGTGCTAAATCAAATTCTTTTTACATGTGTTATGGGCTAAAACACAATTTTAATTATAATGTAGAAAATAGTGATTTTTTCTACTTGTCTTTTCAATTTACAAAATTTTAAAAGCACATAGAAGAGCATACAATTAAATATTTTAATTTAATTTATTTTTCCTTTCTTTTAACTGCCATCATTTACATATCATGCCACATTTATGTGATGAAATTTTAGGTCAAATTATTTGCTAGAAATTGGGTGATGATTGAGGTATTGTTATAAAGAGAATAAAAAAACATTCAGGGTTTAAGAAATTTTAATTTATTGATAAGAATTTATGGGGAAGAACATAAATCGTTTCTGTTTCCACTTGTTCATTTTAAATATACAAATGATTTTTAGCATCATCAAAGGCTATATTTACTACAATATATTCAAATCATCTACTTTTTTAGTGCATAGAATTTATTCTCATGGACCTGTAATTTTGTTGCTGTTGTTATGTCTCTTGCTGACCAAACCTTTCTTAGTGCCTGGAATGCAGCCGTCACTATCCCTATCTGCGTCTTGACATTTGAAATAGTTCCCTCCTTTGTACTGAAGTTTTCTTTCAAATAGACACAGCTGATTAATTTCTTTAGGTTCTGATTCTTTCTTAAAATGTTAAAATCCTTGTATCCCTTCCCTTTTGTTGTATCTCAGTCTCCTCAATGTTTACTTAAATGCATTCAATAGCATTTGGAAGAAAGAACTTTGGGAAAAAATGAGGTTCTACAGGTACCCAGAGAAAAATTTAAGCATACTAAACAATGTCTACAGAGATACCTTTGCATCAGCCAAGGTCTGTGTAGAACTAATATCCATATATATTTCCAGACACAAAACTCAAGTCCAATGGATCAAAGACTTCAACATAAATCCAACCACATTGAACCTCACAGAAGAGAAAGTGGGAAGTGTCCATGAATGAATAAGCAGAGGAGACCACTTCCTAAATATAACTCCAGTAATACAGACACTGAGAGCAACAATTAGTAAATGTAACCCCTTGAAACTGAAAAGCTTCTGTCAAGCAAAGGATGGTCAACAAGACAAAATGGCACCCTACAGAATGGGAAAGGATCTTCACTAATCCCACATCTGACAGAACTGATTTTTAAAATATACAAAGAACTCAAGAAACTGGACAACAAAACACAAATAATCCAATTTTTAGAATGGGGTACAGATATAAATAGAGAACTCTCAACACAGGATTCTCAAATGGCCAAAAGACACAGAAATTCTCATCTTCCTTAGCCACCAGAGAAGTGCAAATCAAAACAACTCTGAGATAACATTGTATACTAGTCAGAATGTTCAAGATCAAAAACACTAATGAGAGCTTATGCTGGAAAGGATGTGAAGTAAGGGTAATACTTCTCCATTGCTGATGGAAGTGCAAACTTGTTCAGCTGTGTTTTAAATTAGTATGGTAGTTTCTCAGAAAATTAAGAATCAGTCTACCTCAATTTTCAACAATACCACTTTTGGGTATAAACCCAAAGGATTCTCAATCATACCACAAGGAAAATTTCTCTATTATATTCATAGCAGCATTGTTCATAAGCATCAGAACCTGGAAGAACCTAGATGCCCCTCAAATGAAGAATGGACAAGGAAAATGTGGTATATTTATACAATGGAGTACAACTTAGTGGTAAAAATAATAACATCTTGAAATTTGAAAACAATTGGATGGAACAAGAAAAAATAATATTGAGTGAGGTAACCCAGACCTAGAAAGACAAGTACAATATCTACTCACTCATAAGTGGATATTAGACATAAAGGAATGGTTAAGCACCCTAGAGTCCACAACTCCAGAGAACCTGGGCAACAAAGATGAATCTAACAGAGATATATATGGATCTACTTAGGAAGGAGAAAAAGACAAGATTTTTTGAGTAAGTTGGGAGAATAGGGGGCAGGGGTAGGTTGGAAGGGGAGAGGTGATGAAAGAAGGGGAAAGGGAAATGTATAGCTTGATAAAATTAATTATAAAAATCATTCTTGTGATATTTTGGTGAAGAATGTGGTTTCTTTTTGTCCTTATGTGTAAAGTTTGCCTGAGGCCAAAGTCAAGAATTTTAGATCAATTCTCCTTACAAAGGAAATCACAAAACAACCTAGAAGAGACTTTTGTGGTTATTATTGTTAAATCTAATGAAGAAATATAATGAAAAGGAGAAAGCTGATCAAGAAAAAATATGGGAGTAGAAAGGGAGCATCCAAAGAAGGAATGGAACTAAGTTTTACATTCAAGGTGGTAAACATAGTAAGAAACAGAACAAAGGAAATGTTGATCTCAAGGCAAATTACTACCCTGCTAAGTTTCCATCCTGTGGAAAGGATCTGAAGAAAAGCTTAGAACCCTGTGGGGTGGTACAGCACTCTTAATGCCTGTTCAAAAAGTCATTCTTCTGTCTGTAAGGGGAAGCATAATTGTTATGTTTTATTCTTTCAGACTCAAGATATCAGGACTAATATTAAGGTCCTTGATTCATTTTGAGTTTGGTTTTGTTCAGTATTGGACATAAAAACCTAGCTTTATTCTTTGTATGTGGCTATCTAGTTTGGCCAACACCATTTGTTAAAGATATTTTCTTTTCTCCAATGTGTAGATAAGACCTCTTTGCCAAAACCCAGCTGACTGGATGAGTGTTAGTTTAATTAGAGGCCTCAAATATATTCTATCTATAATTATCAGTTTACTATCAGTGTTTTCATTACTATTGCTCTGTAGTATAACTTGAAACTGGAAATGATGATCCCACTGGTAGTATTTTAATACTACAGAATTATTTTGAAAATCCAGAGTCTCTAGTTTTTTCCATATGAATACTGGAGTCATTTGTTCAACACTTTTTGTTTGTTTGTTTTTCAAGACAGGGTTTCTCTGTGTAACAGTCCTAACTGTCCTGAAACTAACTCTTGTAAACCAGGCTGGCCTCAAACTCACAGAGATCCGCCTGTGTCTAATTTCCAAATGCTAGGATTAAATTCATGTGTTATCACTGCCTGGCTTGTTCATCTTTTGTAAAGAATTTTTTTCTGAATTTTGATGACTTTGCACTGAATCTATAGATGGCCACTTTCACAATATAAATCTTTCCTAGCCATGAAGATGGGGAGATATTTTCATTTTGTTTCTTATTTTCAATTTATTATTTCTGGTACATCACTTATGAGCATAACTCTAAACGACTCTATGTCCTACCCCAGAAATATTTATTCATTCATGTTCATTGTTCCTTTATTCACAATTGTCAGGTAAGGGAGAATTTAGATGCTCTTCAGCAGACTAATTGATAATGTAAACATTCTTCATACACATCAAGGAATATTAAAAAGGAAATTGGGAAATATGTAGATATATGGATGAAAGTGAAAAGAATCATTCCTTTCCCCAAAAGAACAAGGCTCTCATCTGCAGATTCCTTCTTTGAATCTTTATGTGGATGTTTAAATCGGAGTAGCCATATTAAGAAGTCATAAGAGGATATAAAAGAAAAGGTGATGGAATAGATAAGATGTGAAAAACAGGGGATAATTAAACAAGAATGTGAGAGAGGGTGAGGAATGTGTGAGCAGGTGAAGGAACTGTGGGAAAAATTATATGAACTAACTACCCCATCTCTCAAATCTCATCAGAGATATTTCTTCTTCTAGAATATGACGATTACGGAGAGATCCACAACCAGTCAGCATGCAGAAAGCAAGACTGTGAAATGCTCACAAATTGGAGAAGTTATAAACCATACTTTCCCCCAAGGCTTGGAAATAACTATTAGGCATGAAGATTGTAAATGCCAGGGGGAATCGATGCCTGTAGATAAACTGTATTTGTAGAACATAGAAGTAGAGCTACATACAAATCAAAGAGCTGGAACTGCATACACAAGACTTGTACAAGATCAAGCAAGTAAAATCTCAGTGTACAAGGAAGAGAAGCTCATGAAGTACAAATCAATAAAGAACAGTTGGCACTTAGTGGGTGCTGAGAGAGGAACAACTATTTTTCTTTTTCAGATTTGCAATCCCTGAGATGGTATCATACTCTAGTAGACAGTGTATGATGTGTACATTAAGGCAGATCTAAGTGGGTTCAGTGTCTTTACGTTTAAAAAACAAAGAGCTATGGAGAGGAAGAGAGGATCAATTTATAGATAGATAGATGTTAGATAGATAGATAGATAGATAGATAGATAGATAGATA